>JAFBJT010110025.1:38973-50756 GCA_016785325.1 Chascanopsetta lugubris | reverse complement strand
TTACAATAGAAAAAATAAAAAAGTGACTCTAATGCATCTTCTTCTTTGGTGCCGGGTAGAAACACTTCCATTTGCAGCCATACCGCTTGTTGCTGTCGGACCTCTCAGCGGGCTCTCGTCTCCGCACACCTGGCTCTCATCAACCTGCGCGTCCCGCCCACCGCGTTTCCTTCACCCACAACTTCCACTTCCTCTGGGAGCCACGGCCAGAACTTGAAGATGAAGACTTTGTTTGGGTTCAAAGTTTGAAAAGTTTTTGCTTTCAAAGTTTTTACCCAAAACAAACTTAAAACTAAAACAACGCACGAACAAACACACGCGCCCTGCCGGCGTCTACAGCCCTACCGGAAGCGTTACCACCACGACTGACGTCCCCCGGGTCCTGGCACCAGTCCAATTCGGTCCCCAATGCCCCACTTCCGGCTATCGTGTGTTGTCAACGCATTAAATGTCCGCCCTACATTGAAAAGATACATTAATAAAAGAATAAATGGGAAAACAATCAATCGTATAATTTCCTAATTAAGGACCAGAAATAATAGATATTTATATGCCTGTAGTATATGTATATATATGTGTATATATAATACTGGTTGGTGTCAGGTGACTCATCATATAAAGGTGTTGAACTTGTATGATAAAAATATAAATGTATTCAATCATGAACTGCTGGCTCAACGCAGCTTGACGTGGTGGAATTGAGAGACATTTCAATGGAAAGCTCAAGATTTTCCACTCCACATTGGTCTTTTCTCTGAGTTTCAGGGCCTCTCATTTGAAAAAAATCCATAATTGCAACAGTAACCCAATGGTGACTTTGTTCGTGGTGATGCCAACTTTCTATACTGTAAATTGTAGACAGATTTGATGGAGGAATTTGGAGATGTTTCAAAATAAATGTCCCTATTTATTATACAAAATCATAAAAGTGGAACTGAAAATATCGAACTTCACATTGTAATTTCTCTAAATTCCACAATTAAATCTGTCTGCAATTTACACTATAGATAGTAGGCATCACCATCAACAAAGTCACCATTGGGTTACTGGGACAACACAGACATTATTAAAGTCATTACTTCCACCCCTGCTTTTTCAATACACTATGAATTCATGTCTCTGGTGTCCTACCTGTTATGGCCACTAGAGGAAAGCCCAGTCTCGTGTTTGAAGCTGAGGGTGTTCGCCTCTTGGCTACCAGGAGAGGGCGACAGTGTCCTGTTTGAATTGATACTCGATCACTGTCATCGCTTTTAATCACCATGCAGTGTAAACTCATTTGTTTAACAGTGGCAAAATGGGGTCATTTTACATTTGTCAAACAAGAATAAACTAGAGTCAAAGAACCATGGTGCACGCTGTTCAATGGCCTTTGAATCTGAACTCATGACCTTTCCTCCAGAACTGTAAGTAATATTATTTTGTACAAATAGTTTGATTGACAAGTTAGCTGATTTTCAATCATTCACAACATGCACGATATCTGTACAGCATTGCATTGTTGCTGCATCAGCTTAGAGATGCTGAGTCACCTTTTTGTTTTGTTTTTTACGGAGGCATCAGGGCGGTGAGGTGGTTGCAGCTTTGAGGTCATGACTCGCTGTTCTTATAAGTGAGTGTAACAACGAATGGTGTGACAGCAAACACTAAGTACAGGCTGTGAGGACCTTTCCCTGCAAAGGCCGGTGTGCCAAAGAGTGACAGTGCTCTTTGAAAACAGTCATCATGTGTCATGTGTCTAAAAATGTCTATAAAAACACCTTTCTATGTTGGACCATCATTACTTGTAGCAGCAGGGATTTAGGAAATCAGCAGACTTGAAAATATCAAGTGTGTAGCCATCTTTGTGGTTACACACACACACACCCACACTCAGCACTAAAGTGATTCGTGAGGAAATATCGAGGTCACAGCTCGTGAATGACTGCACCAGAATAAGAAAGATATCAGTGCGCGTCCCAAACACGTGGACCTGTCTCCAGTCAGTAAAACGATCCAACGTCCTCCTGCTGCCAAAGCCAAACATCACCAGCCAACACCCGCGTCACCTGTGGGGCAGAGGGGGGACTCGGATTTATCTAGGTATTTATATCTTTATATCTTGATACCTCCTCCATACAGGTGATTCACCAACCACTGCCCGAGGTCGTGAGGATTTGGGTGGTCGGCAGGGTTTTGGCTCTGACTCGGCAGATTTATGCTGAGTGGAGGAGATGCAGGTGGGATCTCCTTATAATCCTTTATCCATTGAAATCATCATCAGTAGGCTGCTTTAAGTGAAGGGTTTGCAGTTTAGAAGCGTGCTAAACATACGTAGGCCCCAGTGTTGACCCCTGGGGGTCAATAGGTCACTGGTGTAAATAAAAAGCTCCTTGGTCTCAGACAGGGATTGACTCGGGTTTTCTTAAAAACAACAATTAGGCATACAACACCTTTAACGATGTAATGGGATGTCGGGTTTCACCCTTCCACAGAATTTCATAGGAATTCATAGGACAACATGGACTGTGTTCTGTGGTAGAAGCTTCCTTCTTAAACTTAAAGGTGCATTGTGTAAGATTAAAGGGGGCCATCAGAGGAACGGGACGCTCAGATGTATGCTATGCTGCTGCTGCTGCTGCTGCTGCTGCCGCCACTGCTCTTTTACCTCTGTGGGGGTCAGAGTGTGACGTTTCCACAGCAGCAGGATGGACAGTACGTGATGTTCTCAGCTGACACCCTCTCATCATGTTCACTGTTCCATGTATAGACGCTGCACAAAGTGGGTCATCTGCAGATTAAGCCTCATATTAAATGACTTGATTGAATGTGGTTGTTTTGTTTTCACTGTGAGGTCAAAGGTCGCAGTGGACATCGAAATGTAAAGTTTCCATTGTGTCAAAGGTTTGTTTTATCCATTGCCTTTTTGTGTTATTTCCCTTAATTGGGATTTCTGAGAATGTTTACTTTCTTTCCTGGATTTCTAAAAAGGATCCTGTAAAAGGTAAAGTGTCCCCTAAAGGTCGCTGCAGGCACTGACATGTGTTTGCTCTGCTGCCAGTCAGACTGCAGCTCTGTGACTGACTCAGAGACTGGAGGGAGAGGAATGTTTTTGTCAGCCAGCAGAGAGGAAAACAAAATTATTTTGCTACTCAAAATCAACCCAAAACAATAGAAATAATAATAATTGTTATAATGATAATAACAATGGTAATATTATTATTATTATCATTACAAATTACACTTATTCATTATTATTTAGTACTTTTCAAGATGCCTTATTAATATGAAAAAACACAAGAAGTACAAACACTCATGGAAATAATATTATAAATAATTATAAAATCTAATCTAATCTAATCTAATATTTATAATACTATAAATACTACTGTATTTATAATACAGTCATTCAGGTGTGGGTCACTGGTTTTACGGAGAAAGTTCATATCAGAGCTCAATCAACAGGGTGCAGTCTCTTTCTGTGGTTAAGCTCCGCCTCCAGTCTGAGCAGTGACTCAGAGTCAGACGTGTTCCTGTAACCTGAGGAGAGCAGCGAGACGCGGAGGATTCTGATTATTACTCGTCAACGTGAATCGGCCCATGTAGTGTGTATATCAACAGCTGGTGGTCAGAGAGTTCATCAGATGCTGATCAACACGCCGGGTGGATCTGACTGCTCCGCCTCTCGCAGACGGTCAACAAGCCTTAATTAGCAAGTCCAGCTATCGAATGTCCGGCTGTCACCAGAGCTGCTTGTTTGTGCACGGGACATTTTCACCGGCTCCTGAAAAGAACTCCTCACAAACAACTTTTCGAGTGAATTGCTTTTCAAGAGAGTTGAAACAATAAACACGAGAAAGGCCAAAAGTAACCACACCAGAAAAGATGTGTCACCATGGAGCAGTGGGGTGGGGTGGGGGGGGGGGGGCCCCCCCCTCCCCCACCCCAAAAAAAAAGGGTGCGGGATCAGATGCTGATCAACACGCCGGGTGGATCTGACTGCTCCGCCTCTCGCAGACGGTCAACAAGCCTTAATTAGCAAGTCCAGCTATCGAATGTCCGGCTGTCACCAGAGCTGCTTGTTTGTGCACGGGACATTTTCACCGGCTCCTGAAAAGAACTCCTCACAAACAACTTTTCGAGTGAATTGCTTTTTTAAGAGAGTTGAAACAATAAACACGAGAAAGGCCAAAAGTAACCACACCAGAAAAGATGTGTCACCATGGAGCAGTGGGGCGGAGCGGGGGTGGGGTGGGGGGGGTGGGGGGGGGGGGGGTCACCCTCTTCTCCAACGCAACAAAATTAGGCTGCATGGAAAAACCCCAACATTAAACTGTCTATTGTACTTTTATCCAATTAGTTCAATCCTTTACAAATAAAGGTGCGCGGAAAACCTCATGATAAACATGACTAATCACTTTATTCAGATCCACTGGAATGACTGGCTGGCACACCTGTCACCTGAGAGTTGTACATCACTTAAAGGTGCAGTGTGTAGGATTTCTTTCATTTTTTTCACTTCTAAAAGATATTAAAAAAAGAATTACAAACTGACATTTTCATCAATTTATTACCTGTCAAATGTTTTGTTCTTTCCCACATTCACATCATGTAAACATGGTCTATGCACAATCCACATTTACTCTACTTAATTTTTATCTTCGATTCTCCAATTTCTCACACGCTCCAGCTGACCTTTGACCTTTCTGCTGAGACCATGTGTTTTCTATGTAGTTGTTGTTGTTGTTTTTCTTTCTTTCCGAACAGAGCATATAACAGTTTGCAGCTGGAATCTGTTTTGAACTGAATCAGTTTCCAGCCAAGTGTGTATAAAGGGGTAAAGTATGAAAGGGGGTGGAGGGGTAGAGGGACAGAGGAGAGAGGAACGGAAAAGAAGAAGAGGAAGGTGGTGTGAGGGAGAGGAGGAAGAAAATGAGACCAAAATAGGGAGGTGGGAGGAAAAGGAAAGGAAAGAAAAGAAAGAGAGAGAGAGAGCGAGAGAGAGAGAGAGAGAGAGAGAGAGAGAGAGAGAGAGAGAGAGAGCCCTGGGAGCTGCTGTGAGGGAGGCAGAGGAAAAGGCGCAGGAATAGAAGCACAAGAGGAGAAGAGACGGGACGAGGGCAGGAACCGGTCTGAACCAGCAGGAGCTGACTCCCCCCCCCCCCCCCCCCCCCCCCCCCCCCGGCGGGGCCGGAGCCCCCCCCCCCCCCCCCCATCCTCCTCATCTTTCCTCTGACTCAGACTGCCTTGACTTTTTTCTCTCGGCGCTCCGTCATGCGCTCGTTGTCACCGGGAACAATTTGGATACACATTCCACCAAAGTGTGAGAGGATCCAGGGACACAGAGGGAGCAGGGACAGTGATGGGAACCAAGGGTCAATTCTGATTCATTTGAATTCATTAAAGGTGCAGTGGGTAGGATTTGGGTCATTTCTGTCACTTCTGTAGGTAGAAAAATTCTATTGTTATTGTCCATTACTCTTAAATGAGCCAGTTAATGTATATGTACATAAAGAGCGGGTCCTCTCTACAGGGGCCGCCATGTTTTTACAGCTGTAAAATTGGACGCACTAAACATCTTTTGAGTTTTCATGACAACTGAAGTCGGCCACAGGTTCTCCTGCACGTTCAGAAGGGTGATGGATACAACATCCAGCTTCACCTCTAGATGTCACCAAAGCTTACACACTACACCTTTAAATAGTTTTTATCACTTTATAAAAATCCCTAGTCATTTTTTTCTAGTTATATTTATTTGTGTATAATTTCAATGTTTTTTATATTCAAATGATACTTTTTGATTTAATATACTTTATTCAATATTTTGCTTAATTTTTGGTTATGTGCGTGTCTTGAAATGTGATGCGTGTGTATGTGCGGCAGATGCATTATATATATAAGTTGTGCTGACATGAATTGAAGGTGCAAGTCCAGTGCTGGGCAGATGTTTGCCCAGTGGTTACGTAAGTCAGGAATCCAAACAGGTACCAGGAAAGTCAGAGTGGGAATATTGGAAATGGGAGCAGACATGCTTGGCATTAGTGATGGGCGGCCCCTGGTGGAACAGTGTGTCCCTGCGCTGTCACCAGCGTTCAACATCTATATGTGGATACTACACAAGTGAAATAGAGCAGTTACACTTTCAAGGAAGTGTATCTGGTTTCGGCCTCCTTACATAACCTGAGTGATTTATGTGTTGTTTATCTGATGGGGTTGGTCAGTGTGAGGCTCCGAATGTTCTGTGAGAGAATATGCTTTTGAAACACGAACATACACAATGTTCCACTGGCAGGACACACTGTCAGTGTGTGAGGGGGTTATCACTGTCGATGAAGGGCATTCAGTTGTATTGCCATCAAACGTAGATATGGTGTATTTTCATTATTGCTCCGTGAAGCAGTTTACAGGTCCAGTGCATGAGATTTTGAAAATAGTGATATTGGTGTTTTTTTAAGTGTATAATCACCCGGATGTTTGTACTAGTATCATACCAGCATGGTGCCTGTAAATGTCATCGACTACATTTTATTAGCATCAATGTGACAACAGGATATCAAAGGATTTAAATGTAGACAATAAGAGCAAATGTAAGGCTAAAATAGTTCTTCGATCTTTGGGATCATCACTTTTTTCAGTAGAAAAATAATTACAAAACAATCATACAGACATTTTTAGTGATGTGTAATCATCCCAATGTATGACTCAGCTTTTTTACATAACTCTAAAATCAGCCCTTTAATGTATATTTTATATCAGGAGCGGGTCCTCTCTATGGGGGCCGCCATGTTTTTACAATAGCCCAGAGTGGACAAATCCTAAATATCTTTTCAGCTTTAATGACAACTAAGGGCAACCATCGGTTCTCCTGCAAGCTCCAATAGGAGGGGTGAGGGGATGGATACAATATGCAACTTCACTAGTAGATGTCAACAAATATTACACACTGCACCTTTAATGTTTGCCCTGATGAGTGACTGGTGGAGCACGGTCACGTGATAATGGCCTTTTAAAGTGTAGAAAAATTGGGGGTCACCATGAAGTTGGGAGTATTCATCCACAACTTGCAGCTTCCACAATAAATAGGAACCACTGAATTCTACACACTGCACCTTTAAGAGATTTAGGCACGCTCTAAGAAAACAGATTGCTCAGTGAAGAATGTAGTGGAATGATGTGTGTGTGAGTGTGTGTGTGTGTTTATTATGGGATGTCTGGTTGTGATCTTGTTTTCCAGTAGATGGGAGCAGCCATGAAGTCTTGTTATCAGCAGGTCAGCTGGTCGCTGCCTGTGATGAGCTCAGTCAGAAGCTGCCTGTCACTCAAACGCCTCATAGGAACTGAATCCACAACTAATGGGAACTGAACCTATTCCTGGAGCCAACCTGCTGCCAGGTCCTCAACTTAGTCTCCCACCTTCAGCCAACGCTGGATCAGAAACAAACCTTTCGAGATGAATCACACTTAATGTCAACAGACTCTGATCGGAGCCAACATGGAGTCAATGTCCGTGGTCGCCTGTGTCTCCATGTTTAAGGGTGGCAGGTTTCACTGATGATGCAAACAGACTCTGTGAGTCTCATGTCAGGTTGTGTGACTGAGCCTCATCCACTGACGTGATGCTTCAGGAACTGTTGTGAGACTCATTTACTATTTTCCCAGAATCCATCATTCATCACATTTAAGTAAATAAAGCAAAGTGTGACCCTGTAACATGTTCTCAGATAAGGTGTGATTTCTGAACAACGAGAGTCTTGTCTGGTCTGAGAATTCAATTAGTTTTATTAGATAGAATAATTAAATTCATTTTCTCAACGGCGTCTTCCTTGATAGACTGGATAAATTTAATCTTCACAAGGATCAAGTTTCAGCTCTTGAGGGAAAATGATTAGGACATTGCCAATGTTTTCTGAAGCTTCCTACTCCAGGAGCAGGTCTGAGAGAGAGGATACTATCAATAGATTTTTTTTGTTACTAGTATTATTATTTATATATTCTATAAATTGTATTATTTATATCAACTTCCTGTTGACAGAAATCCCTCCCTCCATCCATCTACACCTGTAATCCGCTGATTAAAACATTAAAAAAAATAATAATAACAACAATAACAATAATAATAATAATACTGCAAACTTGACTGTATAATATGTAATTCTGTCTTTATAGTAAGACTATTTTTGATCTTTTATGTAATTTATTTGATGCATTGCGCAGGAGCATTGCTCTTAATTTTGTATTTGCAAAAGCACAATGACAATGAAGGCATTGTATTGTTTTTTAAAGTTTCCCTTAATTTAAATGTCAGTTTGTGGAAAAACGCATAAATTAGTGCGAGCTAACGAGCAGAGAAACAAACTCTGTTGGGTAACTTCAGTTTTCTGTTTGTGTGTTTTCAGCTCAGCTGTGTCACCGCCCTCATTTGATTTCTGAAACAGGGGAGGAGACGCAGCCAGAGGTCACGCCCACGACCTCTGAGCTCCCAGCGTAACTCTGCCGGGAGCCTGGCTGCTGCATCAGACGAGTAAGTTACCAACTCACTGGTTTTATAACCTGTGACCAAAGGTCTGTAACTGTGGATACTTCAGAACTACAGAATCGGACCCCTGAAGTGTAAAATCGTAGCACGATGACCTGTAAACAACACGTTTTACGAATGTAATGAAAAAACATACCAATTGTTTAAACTTTGCACAATCATTCCGTGAACTGGAGTGGACCTCCTGGTGGGCCGGTTCTGACCCGCGGGGAATATGTTTGACACCCCTGCCCTGTAATAGAATAATGAAAACAACAATTCAAACATTCAGGTGATATACTGATAAAAAAACATCAGCACTATTATATTATATTCCAGTTCTGATAACAAATAATGACATTATTTTATTCCAGTCTGAGAGACTGCACCTCAAATAATATTAATGTGAATGTTATTAATAATAATTATTATAACAATAATAATAATATGAAACATGTGAATAAAATGAATGATAATGATAATGTTAAACTTTCCACACATACAGGTTGTGGTTGTTTTAGCAATACTGTGGTTTCATTCACCAGAATGTTACTAAACAAAGCCTGAGAACAGATTTCAGTGTTTCACTCTAACAATGACTGTTACATGGTGCAGTGGTGAGAACTGCTATGAAAACTCTCTCACGCTCGTCAGTGCAGCCTTGAGTAAAACACCCCCCAACAAATGAAACTGTCGCCATTGGTAGAAAACGTCAACATGAATGAATGTGTGGAAGTGAAGGGATACAAGGCAGGATGTAGCTATAAAAACTCTGCGAGGAGAAATAATTGTTTATTCCAAAAACTTTTTTTTTAAATGCTCCAAATCTGAAATCCAGAATGTCGCCCTCATCCTCATTGATTGGAAAAAGCTGCTCCATAAATCCCAGTATGAGGTTCAGAGTCTGCTCCGCGTGCCACATGAAAATCACTTCCACCTGCACGAGGCGGTGCCACCATGTTTTTCCATTGCACAACGCTGCAGCTGCATTTTGTTTATGACCCCAGGAAATGGAAAAAGAAATTGTTTTGCCATTTCATGGTGCCAAGCCTTTGAGAAATCAGTGGCCTAAAACACTGACCTTGTTTTCCTACAGCATTTAAAGGCACATTGCGAAGGGTTTAGGGTATTTTCATATATTTGTGTAGTCAGCAATATTCAAAGATGTGACCTTTGACCTTCAATGCACATGCCTGAGAGGGCAGTCGCTTCTGCTCTGTTAAAACTTCATGAATCTACCTCTGTTGATTTATTCATCTTTTCCACATTTTGAATTACTCTGCACTGCACTTTGTGTTTCGGCTGCACCTTTCCAATCGAGCTCGAGGTTGTAAATGAAAGCTCGGAGGGAGAAGCAGCAGCAGCTCTCACTCTCTCTCTCTCTCTCTGTCTCTCTGCTCAGACGAGTGCTTGTTCTGCCAAACCCCGCAGAAAAACTCAAGACAGGAAGAGACACAGAGAACACATGTAAAATAATTTCTGAAGCTGTTTCTTGAACTTGGCACGGTGGAGGCCGTCACTGTGATCTCTGTCAGCTCAGCTGTGCTTGTTATCTCTGAACGTGCCCGAAAGAACGACGGTGACACTGCTGCTGCTGCTGCTGCCGCTGCTGCTGCCGTGTCACTGATCCCACTCACTCTCAGATCAACTCTCTGATGCATGTGCATGCAAAGTCACTCGACATGGATATTTCTCATGTTGCGTCTGCAGAGCGTCTCGGCCAATGATCACATCTCCTACATGCATTTATATAGAGTGCATGCCCAGCGGTGGTTTCAACATAGTTTTGTGTTTATTTGGCCAAGAGTCAAACTAACTTGCTATGTTCTGTTTGTTTACAATATAAAATCTGACACATTTCTGTAAATCAGAGTTTTCCTTATCGCCCTCTACTGGCCAGTATGGAAGAAAGTTTAGGAGATCTAAATCAAGGGCCTCATTGGCTGCATTTGCACCACATAATCCTCATGTGTTGACCATTCACAAGGGGCTCTGTGCTTTTAAGGGGTCAGGTCCCATGTTGCGGACTGTACTACCTCATGACTCACTCTAGAGGAGAAAAAGTGGTATCACGGGGTGGCTAGACGAGAGCTAGAACTGAGCGCACTGTTGATGTAAAAATGATCAATAACAATATCACATAGTCACAGTTATTAGGTCAATCAACGTGTGTGCATGTGCACATGTGGTGTGACACGCCATTCATATGACCTGGCATCTCTGATTCCTCGTGGAGGGGGCGGAGTCACACCCGTGGCATTCTCCACATAAAGATAACTGTCTGGCATGTCAGCAGGCAGCCCCTCTGCCAAGGCCCTCCGTGCTGCAAAGGGCAGCCGAGGCACTAAATGNNNNCCCCAGGCACCACACCCCCCCCCGCCCCCCCCCCCCCCTCGCACCACAAACCCCCGCCCCCCCCCGCACCCCCATCAGCCTCTCTCCCTGGCTGTGGGGCCAGTGAGAAGCAGCGCAAACCGGCGTGAGCCAGAGCTGAGAGCAACATCAACCCCTCGCCCCCTCCTCCCCCCTTCTTCCTCCCATATGTGCACATACACACACACACACACACACATATTAACATGAGATCCTATGAGATCCTACTATTGTCTCTCCTTTCACTGAGACATCTGAAATGTTATTTTCTGACCCGGCTGCTGCTTGTTTTTGCCAAAAAACTTGTTTTCCTTTCTTTCTGCAAAAATGTAGAACGGCTTTCCAGAGAAGACGGATCCTAATAAGTTCATGCCTCCATATGTAAATAACTGTCAAATCTCTGTCACAGAGCGAGGGTTGTTTGTTATTATCTTCAGAGAGAGGTTTACCTGGAGTGATCCAAGTATGCAGGGCCTTTTCCTGTTGTTGGGGAGCTGCAGGCTGTTGTTGAGCCAACTTCCCATTAGTTCCCTCTCATTCAAGGACACACTCCTTCATCTGGACTGAGAGAGGGAAAACATGACATCATTTCCACATGTTAGCTGGCACAACATAAACAACACCCAACAACATCTCTTAAGAGTCTGGAAGCGCAGGGTCAGATAATTAGATATGATATTCAATGGCCCGTGGTCCATTTTTTACTGGCCCGCAGCAAACACAACAAATATAATGGAATGTGGCCCACACGTGAAACCTGCACTCGACTTCTTAATTCTAACACTAAGTGGAACTGTTGATGATGATGTTGATATATCATATACACCCTTTTGAAGGTTGTTTGATTGAAACAACTTTAATTAGCATGAATTACATACATTTGGTGTATTTTGTTAACTTTAACAGTGACCCTCAG
>JAFBJT010110025.1:11322-36885 GCA_016785325.1 Chascanopsetta lugubris | reverse complement strand
TGAAAACACTCCTGATTTTAATGAATAGCAGCTATTCTTTTTGCTGAGTCACACATCCGGTGTGCAGTAACTCTCAGCAGCCTTCAACTCCATCGATCATGTTGAGACACTTTCTGCTGTGATGAGTCAGACCCAAACGCTAAGAGTCATAACCGTTAATTAAGCCCGTCTGTTGCACAACTTTCTATTCAAGGAAAAGTTTTTAAAAGAACAAGAAACCATCTGACTCATCGATACTTGCCGTTGGAGCTCCACCATCAATAAAAGGTGCAGTGTGTAAGATTTCGGTCGTTTTTGTCACTTCCAAAATTATTACAAAACAATGACATACTGACATTTTCATGAATTTATAATCACCTAAATGTTTTACTTTTCCTCCATTGCCCTTAATTGAGCCCTTTAAAGTATATTTACTTGAGGAGCAGGCCCTCTCTACAGGGGGCATCATGTTCTTACAGTAGCCCAGAGTGGACATACTAAACATCTTTTGAGTTTTAATGACAACTCAAGTCTAGGTTCTAAGTATAGGTTCTCCTGTATGCAGACAGATACAATTTCACCTCTAGAAGTTACCAAATCTTGCACATTGCACCTTTAACTCTAACACACCTCATTCTCACTCTCAGAGGCTGCAGACACAACATACACACACACATTCACAGCAGCATGTATTCATGTAGCCCTCTATATATAGGGCAGCAGGAGGAAGAGTGTGTTTAGTCACACTCTCTCCTGATCAGTCACATGCACCCGACCAGGAAACACAGGAAACACTTTTCTCTACTCACCATGCCTGATGTGCATCACAGTGTGTGTGCTGCTGCAACAGCAGCAGCAGCAGCAGCAGGGGTGTGTGTGTGTGTGTCTGTGTGTTGCTGCTGATGATTGTTATCTCTACCTGCATGAAACACAAGCACACAAAGGGAACATGAGCAACAGTAGTTTTGCGGTTCTTAAAACATGGGACATTTCATGCTTTGTTTCTTTGTTACTTGCAGACTCTGAAAATGCAGAGTCAGCACTTTTCCTTGAAGAATCGGACTTTTTAGAGTGTGAGACACAAAAGGAATCTACAAAACCTTCATGCATATGAGGGACTGCATGCAAATGTTTTGTTTTTGCACATAGCGCACCACTTGTTGCCAAACCACAATCGCACATCATTGTCTCAGCCGCACAAACACCTGAGAGTGGGTTTGTTTTTCTCACCTCGACGTCTCGTGGCAGAACATTTAAACTTTAAAAGGCCGCTTGATGTCAGCGCACCACAAACAAGATGCTCCAGCTCATTGGTCTTTTTTCTTTTTTCTTTTTCCTCAATGTGCCTAACAACAGCCCCAACAACCAATCAGAGTGAGGAGAGGGTTGGGCCTGATGTTCCCAGCTGTCAGTGTGGTCAGACCCACACACAGACACTTTGTAGCTCCACTTCCTCTTTGTTGATCGGGTCCAAAGTTTTGCAGCTTTGTGATTAAATGTTCAACTGTCAACAACATTTTATTTCACATATGATGCACCTTCAACTTCGAACATATAAGTGGAATCATTGATAGTTAATTTACTGTTAGTTTCAAACCACACACACAGGATGTATATTGTGAGTCTTTGTCAGTAATATGTGTTGTGGTGAACAATGGAAATAAGAGCATGGGAGTTGAACAGTTTTTTAAAAAAACAACAGAATGTGGCCTGTGAGATATTGTTGCCTTTTAAAGGACACACATCAGTCACTTCATTTATTGTTGATGCTTCAATCATGCGGTAAAGAGGTCAAAGGTCGGAGCTGCATGTTTCTGCAGGAAGTGTTTGCAGGGCTTTGGTCTAACAACACACCCTCACACACACACACACACACCTCTGAGTTTACATAGGAGTCAGTCTGTGTTTTGATCAGCCATCATCATGTTTGGTTTGGTTTATCGTGTAATTCTTCATATTGTGACTGTCTTGTGTTTACTTGTGTTTCTGCACCACACAACAGCCAAACACACAGCGCTCCAAACAAGCAGGCACACAGGCCGCCCACACACACACACACACCATATGTTATTACACTTACATGTCCAGAGCCCCAACACAGCTGGTGCTGCACAGAGGAAGTCTGTGAGTGAGTGTGTGTGTGTGTGTGTGCAGTTGTCCCTCCATCTGCTGTGGTTCTATGCACGTGTGTGTTACTGCTTATACAGTAAAGTTTGCATACAACTTGAATGTGCTGTGTGTGTGTCTTCCAGTGTGTGTTATTGCTAAACTCTGGAATGTGCACATATTTCTAGGAACATCCACTCTGCAGTTTGCTGTTGTTGCAGCTTTGTCATGTCACCTGGACATCCATCCGTCATCCATCCATCCATCCATTGATCCATCATCCATCAATCATCCACTCATCCATCCATCCTTTCATCCATCCCATAGTCACTGTGTCAGTGCAGATCTCCAGGTCAGATAAAGTCACAATGAGACGTCTGTGTTGGACAAATTTGTTCACTGGTGCCTAATAAAGGGTTAATGCAAAAGTTTTTCGTCTGTTCACTCTGCATTCTCTCCTTTTTCTTAATAAAACATTAGTTTTGTACTATCTTGTCTTTATCACTTCTTTCCACCTGAGCACCGCTGTGCTTCTCCAAATCCAGAACACCCTGCTTTGTTTCTCACAATCTTAACGTCTTGGTATTCCTGTCTCATCCGGCTTCTCCCAAACAATCACTGCCTCTGTACCTTCATCTTGCTACTTAATCTTTCTTTCTTCTCATCCCCTTTTTTTGTCCTCTCCTCCTCCTCCTCTTTCTTCGTTCGGTCTGGCGTTACGTGACCACAAGACGTCATCTTATGCAATCCCTCGCAGTTGTTTTGCAAAGTCCTGTCTGAGTTCCTGTGTGTTCGACAGACGAGAACATGGACGAGCTGTAGTTACTGAGCAGGTTTACAGTTGGTGGGAGAGTGTATTGTCAGTCATGTACGACAGCAATAAACATAAACATACATTATACAGTGTGAATACATAACTTGGATAATTAGTGTTTACAAACCATGGCTGGAAATGTATCTTAGAAATGTAGCAGGTCAAGTACATGTTCACTGATGTCTCCTTTACTGAAAGTTCTGCTTAGTGTTGTTTAAAAAAAAAAAGATGAAAAAAATGAATATAAATGAAATATATACATAAAATAAAATAAAAGGAAATAATATAAATAATTTTATTAAATTAGATTGTTTAGAATAAATAAATGAACATAAAAATAACTATCTACAGCACTTCACCCTGCACTGGTGGTTGTCCCAGTGTTGTGTGTTTATGTGACCCACACTGAGGATTAAACCAGCTGAGAGGCCTTATGACTCTCCCGCTGCGTCTCTGGCTGCAGGAGAAGAGGAGGAGGACGAGGTTTCCCATGAGGCTCTGGTGGACGAGTGTCAGGGGCGACATCGGGGGGTTAAATCTGTTTTCCCTGTTCCGTCTCTCCTCATAGATTCTCCCACTGAGATGACATCCAGGCCGAGAGAGAGAGAAAGAGAGAGAGAGAGAGAGAGGAGGGGAATTATGTCTGTTTTATCCTAAAACACCATAAATGATTAATCTCACTGTTTACCACTGTCATTGCATTAAAGGTACTATAGGATTTAGTGCCACCAAGTGGTGAAGCAGCATGCTGCTGAATAACATTGAAGAGAATTAATTGTGAAGAGTTGGTTTGATCTGGGCCTCTGTCAAACACGGTGATGCAACATGGCGCCCCCTGTAGGTAGGAGCTGCCCCAGGGGTAAATAAAATCAGCTCATTGCATGGTAATAGAAAGAGTGTGCAGATTCAGATTATATAGAAATAATAAAAATATCATCCCTACATTATTATTATCTTGTTTTTGGATTTCTGCTGATACATCCATCTGCTCTAAATCTTACACACTGAACCTTTAATAAGGTAATGAAACAAATCACACACCATCATTGCTGTAGCCTGTATGATGAAAGATGACAGCAACATCACATGTGTGGTTGCCTCGTCATTACCGACTCCTCTGATGATGCAAGGTCATGTGCATGTGCATTTTTACAGATGTTATGATGCAAGATGACAGTAATGTCATGTAAAGGGGAAGTCCAGCTGACTCACTGCTTCAACAGTCACATCATAATTACATGTTCGACTGGCTCCAGAAATGTTGGCCAAGCAAATCTCGCCGCTCTCCCTATTTTATTTTAGAGGTTTATTTTGTTTTTTATTTCTTGACAGATGATTTGTTGACTTTTTATTTAAACTCCCCTCTATGAGGGCTGCCAAGTTTTTACAGTAGCCCAGAGTGGACAAACTTTTAGCATCTTTTGAGATTTAATGACGACTGAAGTCGACCATAGATTCTCCTGCTCAGAGGGGTGAGGGTGAGGTGATGGATACCACGTGCAACTTCACCTCTAGATGTCACCAAATCTTACACACTGCACCTTTAACTCCACATCATTTGTTCTCCCTCTCTCTTCAGACCTGGCTGAGAAAAACAAGCTGACGTGACAGTGGCCTCAGAGCCACATCAGAACAATGTGTCTGAACGACTGACACATCGTCCGACCGGTTCCAAAGAGATGAAAACATCCAACGACGACACGCAGAGACGTCGAGATCCGGCCGTGTCAGCCCCTCCCCCTCTGGGCTCCTCCCCCATGACCGGGCGATCCACCTCGTGTTTTTTTGAAAGATGACTCCCCCCCAGTTGCCAACACCTGGGTTTTAAATGCAGGCACTTAGCCAAGAAAAGAGGAAAAACAAGCCCGACAGGTTTCACCTTTCCTTTCAATGAAAAACAAACAGGAGAGAGAGGAAGAGAGAGGGGGGGAGAGAGAGAGAGAGAGAGAGAGAGAGAGAGAGAGAGAGAGAGAGAGAGAGAGAGAGAGAGAGAGAGAGAGAGAGAGAGAGAGAGAAGCTGACAGAGGGGGAGAGTGGGGTGAAGATGACGGGGTTGAGCCTGTTTTGTTGCCCTTCGACATGAGACCAGTCGGGTTTCCTCTGAAGTAGCAGTTTGCTGTGAGCCCGTGTGTGTGTACGTGTGTGTGTGTGCGTGCGTGTGTGTGTGTGAGAGAGAGGGGAAGAGGAGGGTGGTGTTGGTTGTTGGAGGTCCAATGAGTGGTGGTCATGAGGGAGGAGGGAGGCTGCCCTCTGTTTAACCATGTACTTTGGTAGCAAACAGGCCGTACTTCCACAAAGTCACATCCTCTCGCCAAAAGTCTAAGAATGTGGATTCAAGGAAATCTGCCCCTCAACACGTGCGCCAAGACAAAAAGAACGTGTCAATGCAATGAATGACGACATGACAAACTACAGCAGATACGACACCATGACCAAAATGCGCAGGACACGTATTGTGATAGTTAGAGAAGATCTCAGATAATCAGAGGTGTGTTTGTGTCTCACACATCTCAAATTCTGTTCATCTCACCAGCCTCATACTTTGCATCCGTGTTGTTCAGAGCCTCAGGAAGAGTCGAGTCGAATTTCATGTGTCATGGTAAAACCATGATTAACATGTCTGACAACACGTTCGTGACCACAATTGTTGATTCTACGGATCAGGTTCAGCAATTTGAGACAAGCTTCTCTGAACCAGCAGCCGAAGCAGCGACCTCTTTGGCAAACAGATGTGGCCAATAGAGAAATGAAAAAACAGTTGCAGTTCACAGGATGGCCACTTGAGGCTGGCTCCATGAGCAAGTCAATCCTCATAGACTCTCATGTTAACACGGTCAACTTTAGAGTTGAATGAATAAAGTTTAAAGTCTGGTTCAAACTACATATTTGGTCTCGATCAGTCACTTTTTTTCACAACTTTTTTCGTTGAATGATGTTTGAAATTGTGCATATCTACGGGGCGTGACCCCTGAGCCGACCTGTGGATGCTGATACAGCATCAGGGGCCCACACCAGCTCTACCTTTTTGGATGAACCAGGAGGAGGAGGAGTTAGGCATCGGCAGTGAACCGCCCACTACAAGCCTTATAAGCACTCTGCACTTTCCAAATACTGAAAGAAATCCATATGAACAGTAATTATGAATGCAAAGCATCATCAAATATTTATATTCTTTTCAGTCACCATCCTCCTAACTGCCTCTAAATGTTTGCCTCTGTCTGAAAAACAGCCTCTGTATCCATGTCAGGAACAGACATTGAAAAAACAATAACAGACTTTTTTCTCTCTCTCTTTCTTTTTCAGCAAAAACAAACGATCGCTGCTTCTTCTCATTCTGGAGGAACAACAACAGGCCTGCTCACTTGAACTCTCCGCTGACACTGAATCCTCTCCAGGGGGACGAGCTGCAGAAAAACACCTCGCTCCTCCAGCTGTGACGTCACGGACGGCTGTTGTAACCGTCTCTGACTCCGAGGCTCCCACAAAGACGGAGCAGTCGGATCAGAGGTGAACATCAAACCAGAAGTAGCTGTAAATTGTGTTCATGCACGTTCACGAGGCCAGCCCCACAATAACAACTCTTATCTCACACACTAGGTGATAAGAACATGTCCCGTCCCGACACACTGGCTTCTCTTTGTTTGGTCTTGGGATTTACGGAGGATTAATGTGTAGTTTAGTTTAAGTCCCTCCCACAGAGTTTGTTTACTGTGTCCTCAGTTCAGGATGCTTTGCATTTAACAAACAACTTTGAATCACCTCTGTGTTCCCCTGCTGCCACACTGTGAGAATTAGCTGACCGGGGGATTCTCCTTATCTTCATGTCATCGGAACAGGAAGTACTTTTAGTTTCACTTTGCGAGAGCAGTTTGTTTACACGATGTTAGAGGGAATCAGCTTATTGTGTCAACAATTCATTTCAAAAATACATTTAAACATGTTAGAAAATTATTCTTTAAAAAAAATGTCTTAGATAATATGACTGAGAGATGAATCACTCATGCAGGCATATTGTGAGTCAGCTCTTATCCACCCTGACCTTTGACCCTGAAGACATAAGCATCATGTCCCATTATGGCTCCACCCTTGGGATAACACCATAACCAATAGAGATAGCATGGTTTAGACTAAAGAATTTAAGTGGCTGTATAATCACCTGAAAGTGCAATTTGACAAATGTTATATTTAGGTCCGCCTTGTTGCACCACCATGTTTTTTTTGTTAAAAAAAAACTGAAGCGAACCATAGTTTCTCCTTGGAAGGGAAGAATCAAGCAACTTCACCATTAGATGTCACTAAATCCTACACACTGTCGCTTTAACTGTTATCAGATCTTCATAAGCCTTTTGAGTTTGAATCATGACTGAAGACATCCATGTGTTCTGCTGTGGTTTTTCCAACATGCAGCTTCACCATTAGATGTCGCTAAGTCCTTCACTCCCTCTGCATCATAACATGTCACACATGTTCCCTACTGGAGACTCCGAGGAACAATTGTGCAACGCAAAACATCATCTGGGATCCATTCTCGGCTCGTGCTCTCCAGGGGAAGCGGCCACTAAATCACACTGTTGGTAGAAGGAGCACGGCAGCTGTGTCGGTGGCCTCCCCCGTCTCTGACGGATGAAGTCACGCTGTTTGTGCCGGGCCTCGTTTCACATCTGGATCGAGGTGCTGTGAAATGTCAGGTGGACACGCCCACAGCTGGAAAGACGTTTAAGGTGTCCCGCTAAATTAGTACAGAGGTTGTCAGGGGGTCAGAGGTTATGGAGAGAAGATGGGCAGGTATCAGTGGCCAGCAGGGGGGGCTGTGCAGTGATGAAACCTCATCACTCAACTCAAAGATACATACTAGCGGAAGAGCTCATAGCTACCATGGGCTGAAGCCTCTGTGTCAGGGTCCGTCCCCCTTTCAGGCTCCTGACTTGAACTGTCCAAACGGTTCACTCGTCACCATTTTGCTGATGCCTAACTCCTCCCACTTCCTGGTTCATCTGGCAGAGCCCAGGTAGGTAATATGACTGACTGAGACCAAAACTGTAGTCTGTACCAGGCTTTGAACATGTTTCATTCATCTCTAAAGTTGAACACTTTAACATGGGAGTCTATGAGGGATTGACTCGCTCTTGGAATCAGCCTCAAGTGGCCACTCTGTGAATTGCAAGTTTGTCCACCTCCAAATTGGCTGCATCCATCAGCCCTGGAGGTTGAACCGTCTTACTACCATTCTCCAGTCTGAGCTGGTGACACAGTAAATTCAGTCTGTTGTCACCTCAGTTGCCTTTTTGAATTTGGCGTGTGATTACTTCCTCTCCCTCAGAGAAGCTGCGGTTAGAAATGAGGACTGAATGTACAGCGAACAAGGCTTTCATCCTCCTACAGTCACATGTGTCACACCACTAATGAAAGTCAGAGTTGGGACGCAGCACACAGTCTCTGTTCAACCCAAAGGACTAAGAATAGTGTGTGTGTGTGTGTGTGTGTGTGGTTTGAAAATGAGAAAGTTACATAGGACAGTATTTCAGCGCTGTGCATTAAAGGTGCAGTGTGTAAGATTTCGGTCATTTTTGTCACTTCTAAAAACATTACAAAACAATTACATACTGACATTGTCAAGTTTTGAGTTTGAATGACATCTGAAGTCTACCATTCCTTCTTGACTAACTTTAAACTGGCTCTTTAAAATTTAGGGGTGATGGATACAATGCAACCTGCACCTCTAGATGTCACCAAATCTTACACGCTGCACCTTTAAATGAGCTACTGCAGCCATTCTTATCCTCTCTTTCCTTTGTCTCCCTCTCAGCCTCTCCTCCCTCCACAGGCTGTTTGAATTTCACAACCCACTCACCTTTACAGCCTGGTTTCCAGCCTGCAGCTCTCCTGCAGCGTGGACAGGACCTGAGATGGAGCAGATAAAACGCCAAGGGCAGAGAGAATATGGCTTATTAGAGTCGGTAATGCAGTTGAGGTGAGGTGAAGCTGACTATAAAAGTTTTTTTATTCCTGCAGTAATAAAATACCACGAGATCTTTGAATAGCGCACATTACAGCCTCTATTATGCTATGGAAAATCTGTGGGTTTCAAAAACATCTACCGCTTGAAGCATCTGGTGAGAACGAAAGGAGAAAATGAACGTGAGCCTCTTTCCAGATACCGTGCTTTATCTGGGTCTTTAAATCTGTTATCTATTTTTGGGTGCAGCAGATATTTCACTTTCGTTCTTTAAAGGTGTAGTACGCAGGATTGTATGTGGACCTGGACCACAGACTGTATGTACAGATGGACATCACTAATAGGTCTCTGCAGAGTGCTTATGTGGGACTGACACCATGTTGCCCTGGTGAAGAGAAGGCCAAGGTGAAGGGTATTCAACTACTTCCTTTAAAATAGTGCATAATACAGAAGATGGTATTCTGTTTCTCCTAAAACTCAACTCTTTCATGTGTGAGGATTTAATTTTATTGAGATATTAAACATCAGGAGCCTGAGGTCAGGAAAGACTTTGAAGTTTCATCTCAGCCTCTGATAAAAGTCTCAGGACTGAGTTTGTGATCCAGTGTGAAAAATCTTCTGGCTTCCAGCGACTGATCTGAACAGAGGCTGGATTCACACCTCAATCCCCCACTCATCCAAAGAGCCGCTTTTAAAACAAAGAGTGTCTGTGCAGATTTTCACAGAGACCTGAGTCACATGACAGGGATGACTCGGAAAAAACTTTTAACTTTTAACATTATGAATAAAACTGTGATAAAACATGTTTTTTTAAAATCAGTATTGAGATCAGCTCAGCTCATCATGCACTTGTAAATACTGAGTCATGAGTCGGGGATGGAGCCACTGAATCCACACTCTCCCACTCCACTCACACCACATCAGCCCATATGAGCCAATGCATGGGAGAGGCTCATCCCATTAATGGCCTGTGGGCACATTTATAAAACACACATTGTTATGTATACACAGCATGTTCAGCTGAAAATAAGGGGCCACTTGTGGTTTTAGTTAGATTAAATTAATCTAATGCTGCATCATATAAAGTATGCTGGAGGCCTTATATAAGGGCTCAGTGTGCAGCATGTTGCAGATGGACAACCCTCACCTCACCTTTCCTGGAATGCGTGGGAGAAACCATAGTGCAACTATACCTAAATATAAACCTCATTATGATATTTTTCATTTCTGCAGATGAATCGTTTCAACCTCAATCCCGTAAAGTTGTAGTTGGTCACATCGAGTGAAGTTGGTTTCACACTTGAGTTTCGCACAAACTGTGCAACACTGAGTTTGTTTGTTTGTTTTTACACAGACAACAAAAAACCCCACAGACCTTTAAAAGGTCAAAACCACAAAGGAGCGGACTGTTACTCATTTTCCTTGTAGTCTAAATCTGAGCAGAGTTTCTCAGTGATGAAGCAGATTTAGGTCATAATCACCGTCTGTGGGAGAGGAGGCGGTGAGGAGACACAGGGACGGAGCAGGAGGTGTCAACTGGAGCAGATGTGTGCAATGCTTGTTTACACTAATTACTTCTTAAAGTGTTAAAGCATGTCTATGAATATATACATTATATCTTTTTATTTAATTTTCTTCTTTTCTACATAGTCTAGAGGTATAGAGGTAAAAATGGGGGCGTCCTTCAACCAGAAGGTCGGTGGTTTGATCCCCGTCCTCCCCATTCAGACACATACAGACACAAACATAAATGAACTGTGTGAATGGGTGAATGCCAAAAGCAGTAGAGTCATCATGTAAAGTAAATCATGTGCATTAATCATTATCTAATCTGTGGTGAATGCACAGAGGAGACCGGGCAGACGACACTGACCTGGAACAACTTACTGACCTATTAGCATATGACAACAACACCACAATGGCTGCTGTGTCTCCAGAAACAGAACGTTGGTTCCAGATAAACAGGAGAAGTCAGTGTATTCACTTACATCATTTGGGAGGATTCTGCCCAATGTTTGTCTGTGTTTATCTGTTCTCCTCCAGCTCGCGATGCTTCAAGGCCTCGCCGCTCGACGTCGACCCGTCACGTGTGGACTGAAGCCAGACGTCTGAGCCGATAGAGGTGGACGTAGCGTCCGTGACGTCACCCGTTGGTTGCAGCGGAGTGCTTTTGGGGCGAATTTTGGCCGAGTCCCTCGTCGCCATCTTGTCGAGTCCCAACTCTTCCTCCTGGTTCCCGGTTCATTCAAAACCGGGCAAAGAGGCGGATCAACACGCGGCGCTGTGGGTCGGCTCGTGGTGCCGTCACCTCATCCGCGCTACGAAACAGGTCCGCTCGCGTGACAGTCAAGAGACCACGCCCCCAAATATGCTCAATTTCAAACGTCGATAAAATAAAAATAAGCAAGTTAGACAAAATTCACACACCCTCCTACAGTTGTCAAGGGAAAACAGGGCCAACAACTCTTACAAGATAGTATGAATATATAATTGAAAATGAAATAAAAAAATAAAATATAAATCTTTTGCACATTTCATTCATTGGCTTTAGTGTATCATGTGTATAGGTACAGCCTGCAGTGGGCGGGGCTATGTGTCCAAACATACAGCACAGTGGGCCACTCTAATTATATTAAAGATATTTTTAATGGGGTGAAAGTAACACTGTTTTTAAGACAATTAGAAGAATAAAAGAATATAGTGCAGGCCTCTTAATGTAAATGACAGTAGAGGGGTTGATGTTAAAGGTGCAGTGTGTAAGATTTGGTGACCTCTAGAGGTGAGGTTCCATGTTCCATATAACCATCACCTCACCCTCACCCTTCTGAACATGCAGGAGAACCTATGGTCGACTTCAGTTGTCATTAGAAGTCAAAAGATGTTTAATATGTCCACTTTTACTACTGTAAAAACATGGCAGCCCCCATAGAGAGGACCCCCTCCTCATGCAAATATACATTGGTGGGCTCATTTTAGGATGATGGGATAGAATGAGACATTTACCCCATTATAAATTTATGTTGTATGCAATTGTTTGGTCATGTTTTAAGAGGTGACGAAAAAGACGTGAAATCTCACACACTGCACCTTTAAACCTCTTTCTCAGAATCAGAGTGGGCTTTTTCCTCCTTATCATAGTGTTTTTCATGGGACTTGTTTTGCCTCGGTGGGACATAATGTTCTTTTCGGGCCTGGAAAAGGAGGCGATTGAGCAACACGTTCAAGTCACAACTCACTCGTCTCATCAGCTTTACTCCGGCTCTTATTGTGCGGCTCTGCGGAGGCGGGAGGCAGCCGCTCACTGTGTGCTAATCTCACTCCTAGAAAAATACATTCCTGAGGGCTGCTCTCATGTTTGTCACATTATGAAGGAGGAACCTTCTGGCTGCTGGCGCCCGGCCAGCTCCTCCCTCCCCGACCAAACAACCTGGCCACGTGCACCTTCGCATGCCAGGGGGAAAATGGCTTACATATGCCTTTAACACACACTACAGAAACACCGGGGGGAATATTCCCCTATTTCACCGGCCCGCTGCATACTTGGACACCAGGCCCCGCCCACTGCAGCCTGCACCGACACATGAGAATGAAAAGTTGTTGCAACAGATATCAAATTTCAAATTTACTACACGTGTGAACGATGGAGATGCACATTGTTTAACACGTATGAGGCCGGGAGGTTTGAGAGGTCGTCCTCCAACCAAAAGGTTGACAGGTCAGCCCCCCCCCCCCCCCACCCTTTCCTATTCTGCACGCTTCAAACGTCCCAAGGCAAAATACTGAATCTCAAATCTGAGAGAAAGAGGAAGTGAAGCACAAAGATGCATTGTATGACTTAAATGTTAAAGGTGCAGTGTGTAAGATTTGGTGACCTCCAGAGGTGAAGCTGCATGTTGTATGATGTATCCATCACCTCACCCTCACCCTTCATGCAGGAGAACCTGTGGTCGACTTCAGCTGTCATTTCAACCCAAAACATGTTTAGTACGTCCACTTTTACTACTGTAAAAACATGGCGGCCCCATGAAGTGACAAAAATGACTGAAATCTTACACACTACACCTTAAAATGGCAAACACTCAAACATCAATTTTTCAGAAATATAATCGCATGATAAATACATTTCTCACATATTTTCATTATTGAAAGTGATTTCATTGAAGGGGTGCTGCATGTATCCTCTGATCCTGAGCGATGATGTCATCATTTGTTTTGTCTGATATTCTATCTGTCGCTCATTGCGACGGCTCCTGCAGATACTTGATTAGATAGATTGATTTCTGTTTATCAGAATTCATCACGTCATGCACTCTAGACTGTGTGTGGAGCCTCCATTGTGCCGGGGTCCACACCAACCTCACTCTCACTCCTTCATCCTCCACACCAACCTCACTCTCACTCCTTCATCCTCCACACCAACCTCACTCTCACTCCTTCATCCTCCACACCAACCTCACTCTCACTCCTTCATCCTCCACACCAACCTCACTCTCACTCCTTCATCCTCCACACCAACCTCACTCTCACTCCTTCATCCTCCACACCAACCTCACTCTCACTCCTTCATCCTCCACACCAACCTCACTCTCACTCCTTCATCCTCCACACCAACCTCACTCTCACTCCTTCATCCTCCACACCAACCTCACTCTCACTCCTTCATCCTCCACACCAACCTCACTCTCACTCCTTCATCCTCCACACCAACCTCACTCTCACTCCTTCATCCTCCACACCAACCTCACTCTCACTCCTTCATCCTCCACACCAACCTCACTCTCACTCCTTCATCCTCCACACCAACCTCACTCTCACTCCTTCATCCTCCACACCAACCTCACTCTCACTCCTTCATCCTCCACACCAACCTCACTCTCACTCCTTCATCCTCCACACCAACCTCACTCTCACTCCTTCATCCTCCACACCAACCTCACTCTCACTCCTTCATCCTCCACACCAACCTCACTCTCACTCCTTCATCCTCCACACCAACCTCACTCTCACTCCTTCATCCTCCACACCAACCTCACTCTCACTCCTTCATCCTCCACACCAACCTCACTCTCACTCCTTCATCCTCCACACCAACCTCACTCTCACTCCTTCATCCTCCATACGAACCTCACTCTCACTCCTTCATCCTCCACACCCTTCTGAATGTGAGTGATTGGCAGCGTGTCCTCGTCTCTAACGTCCTTTAGAAGCGGCCTGTTTCTTTTGTCCACGCTGTGACATCTTTCATTTCTCCGTCTGCAGACGCAGGATAAAAGTAAACCACAAACCTGCTGCATAATTAACTCACGACATCACAAAGAGGCCGGTCGAGTCTGTTCCTCAGGAACGCGACTTCCTGTCAGAGCAGTAATTACATCATCCAGCACGGCAGAGCGTCAATATAAACTTCAAGTTCTGCGTCTCAGAGATACGGAGCCTGCACATACTAATGGCTTTGCTATAATTAGATAATTACACCCTGACTTTGTTTCCTATGTGTAAATAATGTTCCTGAGAAAAGTGATCGTCGCTTGAAGAATGACAGTTCTGTCGTTTTAGTATTTGAAAACTTTCATTACATCATTTCCTGCTTCACTGTGGGGACAGAGAAGAGCTCGTCATACCAGGATGTTCAGACTTTAAAGGTGCAGTCTCTAAGATTCTTCCTCACTTTTCTCATTGGAAACACAAGGAAAGAGAGTGAAGTTCCACTCACACGATTAATGGACGTTGATTGATACTGAGATTAGTGCTGAGTCATGACAGGTTCATCACAGGTTCATGACAGGTTCATCACAGGTTCATCACAGGTTCATCACAGGTTCATCACAGGTTCATCACAGGTTCATCCACCTGCTCCAAAGTTTTTCCTCTTTCCCTCCGTCTCACAAACTCAGTGTTACTGATGTTTGTTTGCAGCTCATTTATTCAAATATCACTGTATTAATTGTGCATTAAGGAAAAGCAATTTGTGTTGCCCATTAAAACCCCTTTCAGATTGATCACTGGCGTGTTTGAGAATTGATCTCGCCCCTCAACAGTTTTTGGAACGGAGCCGTTCACGGGAGAAGTGCAGCTCGGCCTCTCCATCATCTAAATGATGTCAGCTCTCTGCTGAGCCGAGGCGCATTCCTTTCTTTGAGCCATGACGTTACAGACAAAGTCACAGCTCAGCCCTGAAAGTCAAAACCAGGAGGGAGGGAAACAACGCTGCACCTGCACACTGGCTCCATCCCATAATACTAACAAAGAAAGCGGTGACTCAGACGTGAGGCAGAGAAACGAAGCAGATTATACTTATAATGTATTAAATACATTCATGCGCTCATTTAAGACTCATGGAAAAATGCTTTCCATGAGGAGGGGGTCCTCTCTATGGAGGCCGCCATGTTTTTTGAGTTGGAATGTTTCTCGTTGGAATCCAGTTGGAGTACACGGCGCGACTGGACTTCCTGTGGCGCGTCCAGGCCAAAGAGGAGATCAACGAGATGAAGGAGCTGCGAGAACACAACGAGAACATGCTGAGGAACATCCTGCCCAGCCACGTGGCCCGACACTTCCTGGAGAAGGACCGCGACAACGAGGTCTGTGCAAACTTCTGATGGCACATCGTTAGGTCACATGGTGACGGCTGAAACCAGAACCTCAACGGTAAACCACGAAAACCACTGAGTCACCGTTTACCAACGGTTCTGAAGAAAAGAACCTGAGTCAACGTCCTTCCACTGGACAAAAGTCACGTCAAAATATCCCATAATACTTTTTTTCTTCCTTCATGTCTGTGGCGTTTGTTAATGCTAGGCCAATGAGGTAATAACTAAAACATTATTGGCAAAATGTTATTACGTTATTGGCTCTAACATTTTATGACATTATTGGCTTCATTATGTTATTAGTTGCCCCACACGTGGACTAATTATGAGGAATATGCCCCAGGCCATCAAGTTCAGTATTTCAGCTCCGAGTTTTTAATCCAGATTCACCTGTGCACACTTAACACACCTGCACCTTCACCTGATTCACCTGAGACCAAAGACCTGCTGAGGATTAGTCTCCTGCCTTCATTACTATTCACTGCTCGCACCTCGGAGTTCCAGCCCGTGAAGAACACAAGGCGCTCAGTAATTGCTTTTTAAACAACTGTACAGAGAGAGAGAGAGAGAGCGAGAGAGAGAGAGAGAGAGGGGGGAAAGAGACAGAGAGAGAGAGAGAGAGGGGAAAGAGACAGGGAGAGAGAGAGGAGAGAGTGGGGCAGTTCATTCAGCTGGAAACTGGTGTGGAGCAGGGGGAGGGGCCTCTGGATTGTGGTGTGGAGCAGGGGGAGGGGCCTCTGGATTGTGGTGTGGAGCAGGGGGAGGGGCCTCTGGATTGTGGTGTGGAGCAGGGGGAGGGGCCTCTGGATTGTGGTGTGGAGCAGGGGGAGGGGCCTCTGGATTGTGGTGTGGAGCAGGGGGAGGGGCCTCTGGATTGTGGTGTGGAGCAGGGGGAGGGGCCTCTGGATTGTGGTGTGGAGCAGGGGGAGGGGCCTCTGGATTGTGGTGTGGAGCAGGGGGAGGGGCCTCTGGATTGTGGTGTGGAGCAGGGGGAGGGGCCTCTGGATTGTGGTGTGGAGCAGGGGGAGGGGCCTCTGGATTGTGGTGTGGAGCAGGGGGAGGGGCCTCTGGATTGTGGTGTGGAGCAGGGGGAGGGGCCTCTGGATTGTGGTGTGGAGCAGGGGGAGGGGCCTCTGGATTGGATGTGATTTGAATAGCAGGTTGTCAGTCAGCAGCAGAAACACACTGATATCTCTCCATCAATCACAGCTGTGACAGCTGAGCGACTCCTCCCACAATCGAACCTCTCTTCCTGTCGTTCTTTCGTTCGGGTCAAGTCTCCACGTCAGGAAAAGGTTAAACTACTGATTTTACTTCTGATAACAGTCATAATCCACTTTGATTGAAGGGTTTGCAGACTTACTTTTGTCCTTTAACCTCAGTTCATGCTAACTTGTAACAGCATTCCTTGAACTTAAAGGGGCAGTGTGTACAATTTTGGTCCATTTTGGTCACTATATCTGTAAAAATAGAATTACATAACAATTATATACAGACATGTTTACACATGTATAATCATATACAAACATATACATATATACACATAAAAGTGAGAACGGTTTCGAAGCCAGCGGCGGCTTCAGAACTCAAGATAAACTGACTTTGTGAGGAACTGAAAACTCTTGAGCTGACATGAGTTCAATGAAGACAAAAGGAGAGTTTGCCCGTGCGTGGACGCCGCTCTGCAGCCCCCCCTCCCCTCCGCCGCTGGATAATCAGCCAGTGTGTCGGTCGGACATGAGGACGTTATCGCACGCCGGGGTCAAACTGTCGCATTGTCCTCGTCCGGCTCCGTCATTATCGACTTCCCGAACAAAAGGCGAAGGAGAATGAATTATGAATGTCAGGAGAGGAGCCGATCTCATTCTGCTCCCGTCCCTGTTCCTAATTAAAAAGGACAACATTAAAAATGCATCCATTAGGACGGGTTGGGTCCTAATCACTTGTTTCATTATTAATCAGGCTGTTTATTGTTCCGTGATTCACATACGGGAGCGCTGGGTTATTAATAAGCTCCTGCGCCCTGAAGAGGTGTCGACCATCTCTGGGATTAATCAGCTGACACGCAGACGAGTGTCGTTGACACCTAGGTCTTTATTTTAAGGTGTCATGTCAGATTTCATTCTCTGCAGCGCAGTACATTGTTTCAGTGATAAAAGCTGATGCAAGGAGAAGTGACACTGAGCCCGTTTACATGACTCTGAAAACTCCTCATCATCTGATTATTTGAGTGCTCATGTAAACAGCATCCTCCCATTTCCCTCATCAGATAACTGCACTTAGAGTATGAGAAACTGAGTCAGGCGGCTGGATTCCTGACACTTTGATTCCTTCGTGCACGTAAAGCAGACATCAGATGTTTTGAGTCACATCCTGAGCTGAAGACCAACTAAAGACTGCGAGCGGGACTCTGAAACAAAGAAATCTGATCACTGAGGGAGATTTTACATGATCTGATTACTCCCAGTGATCTGATTACTCCCAGTGATCTGATTACTCCCAGTGATCTGATTACTCCCAGTGATCTGATTACTCCCAGTGATCTGATTACTCCCGGTGATCTGATTACTCCCAGTGATCTGATTACTCCCAGTGATCTGATTACTCTCAGTGATCTGATTACTCTCAGTGATCTGATTACTGAGGTGTATCTAAACCCAGATATCTGATTATTACAGTAATCTGATTACTCCCAGTGATCTGATTACTGAGGTGTATGTAAACCCAGATGTCTGATTATTACAGTAATCTGATTACTCCCAGTGATCTGATTACTGAGGTGTATGTAAACCCAGATATCTGATTATTACAGTAATCTGATTACTCCCAGTGATCTGATTACTGAGGTCATGTAAACGGGCTCAGTGAAACCCTCAGCTACGTTCAGTCTGATCGCAGCCTTGAACTGAAGCCACCTCTTCATCCGATCCAAACATGGCAGCTTTTTTTACTTTATCGCAGCTTTTACCAGACGCTTCTAAAAACCATTCCTTCTCCATTTCAGGTCAGAAAACCGTCTCCTAACGTAACGTCGGAGAAGAAGTGTCTCGCTGAATGACGATGTGCAGAGACAAAACCCTGGAATTCAATTAGTTTGACTTTTACCAAGTTTCACTTTGAGGCTTTGACATTTGACTGAGCTCATTAAGCGTTAATAATGTCAGCGATGATGTCACACCAAAGTCAGAGGCTTATTTTCATAAGCGTGTAATTACATTTTTTAAAAAGTCGAGCGGAAAGGGGAGGGGGGGGTCGAGAGAGAGAGAGAGAGAGAGAGAGAGAGAGAGAGAGAGAGAGAGAGAGAGAGAGAGAGAGAGAGAGAGAGAGGCAGCTATAAATGATTGAGCTGAAATCCTGAACTCTGGCTGGACTCTGTTTACCAACCCATTATGAAACATTCCCACATCCTCAGCTCCTCTCTGCACGTGACCCGACTATCTGAGGACATTCAGTTTCTGCTGCAGGGCTGGGCCACGTGTCCACAGTGCCCCCCAGTGGATGAGACAGGGTGGTGCAGCTGCACCCTCATGCTGATACATAATGCTGTGCACTATCCCGCGCTGTGATGCGATGTGCTTTTGAGCAAGGCACAGACTTTTGTATACTGTTCCAGGCGGGTAAATATACGGCATGTCCATTTAAAGGTGCAGTGTATAAAATGTACTTAAAATTACAACATAATGTAGTTACACTGATGTTTGGAGATTCCACAATCATGACTTAAAGGTGCAGTGTGTAAGATTTGTCATTTTTATCACTTCTAAAAAATATTACAAAACAATTACTTTCATAAATGTATGAGGGGCGGCCATGTTTTTACAGTAGTAAACGTGGACGTGCTAAACATCTTTAGAGTTTTAACAACTGAAGTGGAGCACAGGTTCTCCTCATGTTCAGAAGAGTGAGGGTGAAGTGATGATACAACATGACACTTCACCACCAGAGGTCACCTGATCTTACACACTGCACCTTTAAACTCGGTAACCGGCTGGATGGTGTGGAACGATTTTAAAGCACATCCCAGAACCGATGAAAGCCGAAAGGAAACGCAGGCCTCAGACTCACGAGGATGTTTGTGCCCACAGGAGTTGTACTCGCAGTCGTACGACGCGGTGGGCGTGATGTTCGCCTCCATCCCAGGCTTCGCCGACTTCTACTCTCAGACCGAGATGAACAACCAGGGCGTGGAGTGTCTGAGGCTGCTCAACGAGATCATTGCAGACTTTGATGAGGTGAGAGCTTTGAAGTGACTTCACCACATCTGCTCGCCGGGCAGAGGACTCTGGTGTCTGTTAAAGGTGCAGTGTGTCAGATGTGCTGACCTCTAGAGGTGAAGTGTTGTATCATCAGCTCACTCTTCTGAACATGAGGAGAAGCTGTGCTCCACTTCAGTCGTGGTTCAAACTCTGAAGATGTTTAGTGCGTCCACTTTTACTACTGTAAAAACATGGCCGCCCCCGTAGAGAGGAGCCGCTCCTCATGTCACGCATTAAAGGCTTCATTTCAGGGTGATGTAAAAAGCAAGTCATAAATCTAGGCGATCAATGTCAGGAAATAATTTTCATGGACAGATAGAAGTGACAAAAATGGACAGAAATCTTACACACTGCACCTTTAACATGAACCAGATGTGAAAACGTCCGTGTTGTGCTGCACACACTCTTCAGAGTTTCTGTATCATCAATAGAGGTTTCACGCTGCAGCTCCAGAATATCTGAGCTGTAGAGGTTTGATCTCCTGACTCTCCATCTGGAGAACGCAGACGATATAATCCCGCCTACGTGACTGAATGAAACATTCCACACAGAAGTATTCTGAGCCGTGGCGGCAGAGAGGAGGAAATGAGACGTCTCTGCTCCTGAGGAGATCTGTTGCCTTGTGCAACTAACCGGGTTTGTCAACTGCTTCCTTAAAGGTGCGTCTGATTCAAACCCACAACCTCTGCCTTCACGGCCGAGTGTCACACAGCCTCGCGCTCTCCGGTTCCCTGGTGGAGACGTGTCGGAGGATGAGTGGGGGGGAGTGGCCTGAGCCTGCAGAGAGTGATGGGGAGTGGCCTGAGGCTGCAGAGAGTGAGGGGGAGTGGCCTGAGCCTGCAGAGAGTGAGGGGGAGTGGCCTGAGGCTGCAGAGAGTGAGGGGGAGTGGCCCACAACCTCTGCCTTCACGGCCGAGTGTCACACAGCCTCGCGCTCTCCGGTTCCCTGGTGGAGACGTGTCGGAGGATGAGTGGGGGGGAGTGGCCTGAGGCTGCAGAGAGTGAGGGGGAGTGGCCTGAGGCTGCAGAGAGTGAGGGGGAGTGGCCTGAGGCTGCAGAGAGTGAGGGGGAGTGGCCTGAGGCTGCAGAGAGTGAGGGGGAGTGGCGTGTGTGTGTGTGTGTGTGTGTGTGTGTGTGTGTGTGTGTGTGTGTGTGTGTGCGTGCGTGCGTGCGTGTGTGTGTGTGCGTGTGTGTGTGTGTGTGTGGAGTCATCATGTCATCATCAGAATGTCATGTGTAAAACATCCTTTCAAAGTGTAAATGGTCTGTCTTTATTTAGCGCTTTATCAAGTCTTGAAGACTCCTGCCGTCCTGTGACACAGTTTCACGTCGGAGGAGGAGCACGTCAGGCGACAGCGCGGAATCCAGAGGCAGAACTTCAGATTTGACGAAAGTTAAATAAACTTACCAACATTCAAAATCTCTCGAACACAGCTGCTGGGCGAGGACCGTTTCCAGGACATTGAGAAGATCAAGACGATCGGCAGCACCTACATGGCCGTCTCCGGTCTGTCCCCTGAAAAACAGGTACGAATCCCGATGAGCTCCGGATGAGTTCGCACCGAGAAGGTCTGGACACGCGCAGCGTCTTCTGCTCATCCTGTCTTTAGTCTGCATGACTGATAAACAGGCGAACTGCGTCGCTTGTTTCCACTCATTTTGTGGCAAACGCCAAAAAACAGAAATAAACACCATGGTTTTGTGATGTCATGAACTGGGACATTTACTAACACCTCAACAGAACCACCAACACCCTGACACTCGGGCTGAGTAGAGTTCTCTGTGTCGTATCGACACAGTCCGTCTGATGTCCCTCAAGTGACAATGTTCCACTTTCATCTGGAGCCCAGAAGTGATGTTCTGCAGACTCACACTCTTCCTCCTCCTCCTCCTCCTCCTCCCACAGCAGTGTGAAGATAAATGGGGTCACTTGTGTGCGTTGGCAGACTTTGCCATCGCCCTCAACGAGAGCATCCAAGAGATCAACAAGCACTCCTTCAACAACTTTGAGCTGAGGATCGGTAAGAGGAAGTGATTGGTTCTGTAGTTTCATCTTCTTTAGATCCCATTCTCCTTTATTCTTTAAATCCCTCCAGTTACATTTGCCTGTTTGGTTTTTGCAAACCTTTGTTCTGGATTTGTGTAATTTAACTTTATCATTCTTGATGCCATCCTATCCTCTCACAACAAAACCCCTGTCATTAAAGATCCATTTATTATTTTCTTGGGCTCAACGTTACAAATATTCAACAAAGAAAGAAAAGCCTGCGAGTTGTCGAAGTCCAAACCCCAGAGTCAGAGCGTGTGACCGTGTGTTGGATGCAGTTGTTGGACTGACTCTTGGGTCTGTCTTTGGAAGGTATGGCTCACGGTTCCGTGGTGGCGGGTGTGATCGGCGCCAAGAAGCCACAGTACGACATTTGGGGGAAGACGGTGAATCTGGCCAGCCGCATGGACAGCACCGGAGTCAGCGGCAAGATCCAGGTACCGGAGGAGACCTACCTCATCCTCAAGGAGCGAGGCTTTGCCTTCGAATACCGTGGCGAGATCTACGTGAAGGGCATCAGCGAGCAGGAGGGCAAGATCCGAACGCACTTCTTGCTGGGCCGGGTGCAGCCCAACCCGCTCATCCTGCAGCCGCGCAAAATCACCGGCCAGTACTCGCTGGCGGCGGTGGTGCTGGGCCTGGTGCAGTCCCTCAACCGGCAGAAGCAGAAGCAGATCCTCAACGAGAACAACAACTCGGGCATCATGAAGGGCCACCACCACTACAACAGGAGGACGTTGTTGGCGCACGGTGGCTCCGAGGTGGGAGGGGGGCACCACGCCGAAGTCACGGATAAGACCGAGCTGTCCTGAGGAGCAGACCGGAGGTTCGGTTCGGCGCAGACTTCTCAGAGGCAGAGGCGCTCGTCAGGCCAAGATAATCCCAGCGGTTGAGTGAAACCTCAGAGGTGCAGCTGATGAGTCAGGTGACGAGAGCAAACATCGTCATTAGAGAAACTGCTGACAGTTGCTCAGGAGTCATAACTTCACTGTTACAGCTCTGAACGCACCCTGGTTCCAGTCGTCCCAACCCACGTACAGCAGATTCCAATTGGCCAATCAGAGAGGAAGTTGACAGGATGGATATGTTGTTGGTGAACACAGAATCTGGTTTTAGGTTTCATTCAACCTCTCTTACATTTCTTCACCGAACCGTAGCTTTCTGAAAACAGAATTATACAGCGAGTCTGCAGATCTTGGCGGGTAAATTAGGAACTCCCTCTAGTGGGGGAAAGGGGTAATTGGGGTCTAAAATCAGTCTGATTATCCACAGGTGTGCAGCAGGCCACTGAAACGGCAGCGAAAAACAAATGAACGATAAAAACTACTCGCCAGTGTGTAAACAGTGAAGGTTGCAAAGTAAAGACGAACTGGTTGTCGTATTTTGCGATGAAGACGACGTAGTCAGAGTTCCTTTGATCTCAAGGATACACACAATGAATGTAAACACACCGTTTACAAAAACCTCTACAGGGCACACTGAGGATCATCAGCTCTTTGACCGGTGAACCATTGATTGACAACCTTCATCATTATGCAAATCAGGTATGAAATACTTTGTCTCGCTGAAGTTTAACTCAACCCATGAGATTATTCCCGTCTCCTGAATCAGCTGCGCTCTTTGATGAATGTTTGTGGAACTGAAGCTCCGCCTTGTTGGAGAGGGGAGGGGGTGACAGGGGTGAGGGAGGGAGGGAGAGACTGAGCGGGAACCACCATGTTCCTGTTCCCTGATCCGCCCTCGCCCCCGCCCCCTCTTCCCTCCCTCCCCCGCTACCTCCACCGTTCCCCTCCGTGGGACCCCCACTCTGGGCTGCATTGTAGGGGGTGCTGCTCCCCTTCCAGCTGTCTAGAAATGAGGACCAGGCATGGGCCACTCGCTGCTTTCACAAGGTATTGTTATGTCAGCGAGCCCATCAATTAGGCCGTCTGAAGTTTTATCACCGCCACAGCAGCGAATAAGTGCAGCTCCACAAAGCCTCCCCAGCCGCCCGCGCTCCTGCGGTTTTTCCAGCGTGGAGCCGGAGGTCATGTGGAGGTGACTGCCGACCGGGGGGGGGGGAGTTGGGGGGGGGGGGGGTTGGCGGGCGACCTTTGTTAAAACACAGGACGGGATGTTTTGGGTGCGAGCTGGCCGCCGCGCCAACTTCCTCGTCCCCCCAAACACTGCGGTGCTGCAAGATTGTAGCACAGGTACATGCGCGGCCATGTGGTTGATATTAAAGAGGGGTTTCAAATCACGCCGGAGCTGTCCAGCATGGAGTCTCTGCTGGGTCCGAAAAAGCAGAAGAGAGAGAGAGAGAGAGAGAGAGAGAGAGAGAGAGAGAGAGAGAGAGGGGGAGAGAGAGAAAAAAGGCCCCGCCGCCCTCTCTAACGTTCGAGGCACGGCACCATGAGCCCCGGCTCAAGAACTGGTCATTAGGAGGAAGGGAGAGCTGGAACCAATTTGGGCTTCTAATCCCCCATGAAGCCCCGATACCTGCCCTTACTTTCTCCAATGAACTTAAACGCCTGTAATCTGCCCGGCTCAAAGTGACATGGTTAAACGCACAAAATGCACAGTTGGGAGAAAAAAGAAAAGAAGAAGAAGAAGAAGAAGAAGAAGAAGAAGAAGAAGAAGAGGAAGAAAAAAAAAAGAAAAAAGGGAGAGAGAGAGACATGGTGCTCATTTGCCAGGGGGCATCCAGAGTGCAGCTACGCAGGGGTCCCGCGGGCCCCCGAGAGAAAAGATGAAACACATCCATATGGGAAGGGGAAGGAGAGGAAGAAGGTGAGCGGAGGATTTGATCTGATTGTGACACGGTGATTTAAGGGATGATAAGGCAGGAGCTCCGTTGGCTGTTGATGTGTCTTTAATTGAACGAAAACAACCGGGTTATTCTGTGATTACCAGCATCAAAACCAGCTGAGTGACGTTCCCACTATCACACACCCAAATATATGTCCTGCTCTCCCCCGTCCCAGACGCACCAGGGGCTGGAAATCACAACCACGTGCCTCTCTCTACCTATTCTGGGGCTGGAACCATAAACACGTAATGTTTGGAATATTCTTCCCAGGTGCTAAGTTTGCCCTTATGGTTTCCAGGGGCTGCAGAGGCAGAGACGAGATGTGCTGCTGCGTGATCAAAGAGCAGCTTGTTGGATTTCTTCTCCTAAATGTTCTCCTCTCAAAAGGTGCAGCGTGTACGATTTGGGGACCTCTAGAGGTGAATTTGCATGTTGGGTCCGTCACCTCACCCTCACCCTTCTGAGCGTGGAGGAGAACCTATGATAGACTTCAGTTGTCATTGAAACTAAAAAAAAATGTTTATTATGTCCACTTTTACTGCTGTAAAAACATGGCCGCCCCCAATAGAGATGTAAATATACTTAAATCAGCTCATTGTAGGGTAAAGGGGAAAAAATAAAACATGCACGTGATTATAAATGAATACAAATGTCAGTATGTAATCGTTTGGTCATATTTTTTTTTAGAAGTGACGACATTGACCAACGCCTTACACACTGCACCTTGGAAAGAAAGGTTTGAATCTTTGAAATAGGCAAACATGGATATTCAAACATTCTCCCAACAATCTGAGTGGGACCTGCTTCTTGTCAACATTCCCTTCTTTGGCTGAAGGCCACCGTATTACACCCTCACACACACATGTACACACAAAAGCTCTGTTTACGTCCGCTAAACAAGTTGCCACAGTAACCGTGAGGCAATGCGGTGCTCTGGAGGGAGCAGGGGGGTGGGGGTGGGGGTGGGGGTGGGATTGAGGGTGGGGGGGGGGGGGGCCCAGGGGCCCCTTTGGTTGTGGCCTCAGGG
>JAFBJT010110024.1:82847-116512 GCA_016785325.1 Chascanopsetta lugubris | reverse complement strand
CAGGGGTACGAGAGAGGGGCCGTCTTTCACACATCAACAACATAAGGGCGTATGAGTCCGTGTGGTGTGAGGACAGACGCTGCCGTACACACCTGTCCTGGGACGACGGCGCAGCGGCTCGGATTTCTAGAAAGCGATGATGTCGCGGGTTCTTCCGGCTACGAGCTAAAGAGAGAAACCGTATCTCATCTCTCTCTCCCTCAACTCAAACATCATGGTTTTGTTGCCTCGGTCTCAGGAGGCACAGCTCCTCACACCGGCCGTCCTGGACCTCCAGCGCAGTGCGTGGCCATGTGAATCTGAAAGGAGAACTCCAGCTACATTCTCTTTTTCCTCTGCACAACGGTCAAACAGGCCCTGGTTTTCTCTCTCTCTGCTCCGGATTCCATCCGTATTCACATGTTTCATATTCAGAATTTCGGCACTGAACTGAGAGCAGACGGAGCTGTGGCCAAGTGGAAAACAACTTTAATAAAACTCCTATGAAAACACAAACCAGCGAAACGACGGAAGCCTGTACATTTGACAATATCCAGTGTCTGAGACGTTTGAAGGCTAGTGGTGCAAAGTACAGCTGCATCACACATAAACAAACAGACATGACCAGTATAGGCTCAGGCCTGCGCCAGAGGTTTCATTAGAAGAAGATATGGTTCATATACTCGGATATTGCACGACAAATCCAACACCGCACATCGAAACGGGGGAAGTAACTTTACATTGCAGTGTAATGTCCCTACTCGGCCCCACACCTGACGGTATAAAAACAAAGTACACTTAAAAAGAGAGCGACGCGTGTTTTTTGCACATTCAGTTCAGAAGCAGATGATTTAAAAACAAAGTATAAACAACTTTTGGTCCAAAGAATACGTTAAAAGCATCCGTGACTTTATTCCTCGTGGTCCAGGAGGGCGCTTTGAAAGGCCGACGCACTTCCTACACTTTGTGTGGAGTGGGGGCGGTGAGGACTCACAGGCGATCACGCTTTGTAAAATAATGCTCTGATATGGAGATTACAAAATAAAAAAATGCAAACTGTCATTTCAAAATAAAAGGATTCAACAGTATGACTGAGATGTAACCATTCCTAAAGACATTCCAGTGTTCAATGGTTCACACGGGCTGAGATTCAAAAGGCTCGAGTCGTCATTTGATCCAATCGATCCTCGTCTTTTGACATCGTTTCCCTGTCCCGTTTTCCTCTTGTGGGCGAATGAAGTAGTCTGGCACATAAGAGTCAAATAAATTCATGAATGGCAAAAGAAACAAGAAATTCATTAAAAAAAAAAAAAAAAAAAATGAAGTTCATTAAAAAAAAAGAAAAAAAAAAAAAAATTACAATCTTCCCGCAGTTTTGAGGCACACTTCGAGGCAGCAAGACTGTTAAGATGCACTTCCTGTGGGTGTCGTGCACATCATTTTAAGACATGGGGGTCACTGTGTTTCTTTCCTGCCCTTTTCCCACCCGTCCGTCTGTCATGTCCACTGACAGTCTGGTGGGGGTGGGGGTGGGGGTGGGGGGGGCGTGGTCTCACCACATGCCCATTGAGAGTCTATGCGCTCATGTTTAGTGTGGGCAGGCAGGGTTCCCTTCCTTTGGCTGTGCGCTCCATCAGCTGTCGTGCCTGTGCAAAAAAGTGCAGCAACGTGACCCCCCCCTCCCCCGCCCCCCCATGAAGTGTCACAAGACAGAGTTTGGATGCTTTCCGAGGACACCGTGTCAGAGTGATGCAAAGTGGTGGGGGGGTGGGGGCGCGTCAGAGAGTGAGGGTAACTGAACAGTCTGGGGGTCGACTTTGTACATGTGGGTGAATCTGCCAGATTCCCTTCTTCAAACACACGTGGGTGATGTGCCTCAGTCTCGCGTGTCACATGTTCACTCCCCCCACACGCCGCGTCCTCTCGGCCCCCCGGACCGCGCCACGGTTGGGGCTCATAGCTGCTCTAGGACCGGTTGTCTTTGGCCACGTTGTGGGCCATCCAGTTCACTTTGGTGGTCCAGCTCTCTCTCAGGGCCTCGTCGAACTTCTGGCGAAACTGCTTCAGTGCCTCATCGTCAGTTTTACCCAGAGCCAGTGAATCCTGAGGGGGGGGGGGGTGGTGCGGGGGGAGAGAAAGGGTGCGGAAGTGACTCTTTCACACTAAATGACTTGCATGTTTAAGACACGTGTGTGTGTGTGTGTGTGTGTGTGTGGGTGTTTTACCTTTAAGTACTGGATATCTTTGACTGAAGTGAGCTCAGGCAGTCCGGCCGTCAACATGAGGGCGAAGAGAGTGATGAAGAGGTTCCCGTTCTTCCTCAGAATCAGATAGGCCTCCTCACAGTACTGACGGAAACTGTCACAAACAGCCACAGTGAGTCGTTTAGTCCCGAGTACGTGTTCGTGTTACATCTCCAGCCTCATCTCTTTGTTCTTCCATGCACCAAATTCACACCTGTCGTTTTCACTGCTCTTTTATCTTCAGCTACAGAGGCTGTGAAGAAACCGTTCTGAAGACTCTTTGGGTCAATGAGTCACAGGTTACATAGCGTGTGTTTCCACTTCCACTGAAACCGTTCATGTGTCCCACCTGGTACAGGATGTACTATTTCTCAAAACCCCACGGGAACAAAAACAGCGCGCATCTCTTTTCTTTTGAAACAAACAACTTTAAGGCCAGATTGCTTTCTCGCGCTCGTGCGCCACAAGACAACCACAGGCAACCACAGGCAACCTGCAGTGAAGGCTCCGAGACGCCCAACAAGTTGACAGGTGACGATTATAAAGACATGACATCATCCAGTCGACGCACTGGACGTGACCCTCTTCGGTTGGCTGTGTTCACGGAGGATGTGGGATTCTCTACTATTAATCAGTGATGTGTCTTTAGGTTTATTCCTTGGATTGACCGTCTGTGGAGCGACACCTCGACTGATGAGAACGCACAGAACCTGTCTCCACATGTTCACAGGTACACTTTTGAATGTAGGTCACGCCACTGCACCACACAGGTATTTCCACCTCCTCCAAACGATTTGCAGTCTTTGAGAAGTGAGAATGAGAAGTGGGGAAGCCCTGCACCGACGCCTCAAACCTCCACGGACACCTTCATGAAGAGTGTCGGGTTTTATCATCGTACTGAGCTTCAGTCTCAGTGATCAATAGCACAGGGGAAACCACTCTCTCGAGGACAATCTGAGTCTGAGGTTGATGCTGATCCTTACACATTTGCATAAAACATTTGGTTGAAATCATCTAATCATTGGAAAATGCGCACATTCGAGGAAGCTTTTGAACGTTTTGGACCCCCAGAGACCCTCGACTTTTGTTCTTTAGAATCACTCCTGTTACACTTGTGCTTTTGTCTGTGTGCACGTTTGAAATGACTGACAAGTGTGTGTGGAACATTGGCTCTGAAGCGCCAGGCTCGGCTCGCTCCCACAGCGCAGATCTCCTCCTGAGTGAAACTGGTGAATCAGGTTCAGAGGCGTCTGCTGCCACCTACTGGAGAGGGTGAGTGCTACATTCAAATACTGAGGCTGACTGATTCCTCATCAGTAGTTAGTCCTCTTCACTTCTACAACATGTCTTCTCTCCCCCGCTTCTTCTGCAGGTTTCAGACTCAGAAATCGTTCTATCTCGTATTGTCACTCGACTCCTCTATAAAATATCAGTTCAACCATAAATACCACATTATTTTCACTGACAGATTGAATGTGATGGTTGTGCAGCTGTTCCATCAACCCCCCCTCCCCCCCACCCACCCCAACGGGTCAAGGCAGATGGACGTTCACACTCAAGTCTGGTTCTGTTGCTGGTTTTTCTTCTCCAATGTCTCAAACACTTACGTTGTGTGGAAACTGTTGGGTTTTCTATGTATTAAAAAAAATTGTTTTGATCTTCAAATGAAGCACGTTGAGATAACCTGTGTTATAATTTGTTGTTATGCACATTCAATTGATTTTATAGTAGTGATTTTTTTATTTTTTTTTTACAAAAAGTCTACGGTTCAAATTTAAGTTAGAGAAGTTTGTTTTTATACGACAAGATTGATCTGAAAGGATGTTTTCAAAGTCAAAGTCCGAAATAGAGCAAACGTAATGTTCTTATTTTGAAGAGAAGTGGCCAGACTAAAAACAAGAAAACATCAAGACCTACCATCCTGGAGGAAACTCAGAGGAGAATGCCTGTGATCCATTTATCTATCGACGTCATGTGAAAGCAGTTCAGTAGCAGTTGAGACCATGCTGTTGTTTACACACCAAATGGTCTTTAGGTCGTCACAGCAGGATTTAGGTTGACTTGAACCGACGGAGGCACAAACCTGCCGAACTTCTCGGTGTATCCCGTCTTTCCCTGCTGTATGACGTGGATGAAGTCATGTGTGAGGATGAATGGCACGCGCTCCCTCTTGATACCAAATTTGGACTTGAAGTTGCCCAGGATGTGGCCGAAGTCTATGTGGAAGAGCTAAGAGACGAGACAACAAGTCTGTGAGCGAGGTGGAGTCAGGCGAGTCAGACGGACACGTTGGACATTGACACAGATACAGTCGTCTGACCTGTCCAGTGCTGCGGACCATGATATTGTCACTATGGCGATCGCCGATGCCCAGGACGTACGTGGCTACACAGTAGCCTGCGCATGACAGAGTGAACTCCTCGATGGCTCGATCGAGAGCATCGCTGTCAAAGCACAGACGTAGAGGACAGGTTAGCAGATCTTTTGTTTTGTTTTGGCCGAGTCGTGGGACTTCCCGAGACGTTCAGTCGGTGTGACCGTACCCAGAGTTTCTCTCCTTAAGCCAGTTGAGCAGAGCGTCCTTGTTGAAGGCAGCAGCTGCGGCCACGTTGCTGCTGGTCAGCTGGATGTTGGCGATTGTGTCCGCGGAGGAGACCACCTCGATCAGCCCTGCCCGGTCACCTGTTGCTAGGCAACCGTACGGTACGATTCTGCGCATGGACGGAAAGAGGGAGGACAAAAGAACAGTTCTTTAGCAATCGCAACACTAGTCTCTAGTTCTTTTCTTCTCGATATATTTGATGAGTAGATACATTTTATTGTCCATCAGCGCAATTCAATACACTAATACAATCCAGTTTTCCTCACACTTTGCAATTTCTCTATATATGGGAAAAACTGAATCCAACTTGCGTTTTTACATTTGTCTCCACAAGGTGGCACCACCAGCAGCCTTCCATGACCTGGCTTAAATTTCCTCTGAATGCTTCAAAGTCATATCTAGATCTAATTTGCAGTCTGACACAGGTTTAATGGAGACCAAATGCCCCTCGTACTCGGCTAGGTGTGACGTGATGCCGGGGCGGTTTGAATGAACTAAACAACTAAAATGGCTGCAGGTGGACGACGGGGCACAGATTGCGGAGGTCGACTCCATCGGCAGAGATCGTCCAACAAACCTGCCTTCGCAGCACCGGAGTGATTTTGTTACGTCGTCTCTACCTATAATCTTATTGTCCCCTCACGACGCTCCGACTCTGAACCAGTGTCCCTGTAATGGAAAACACCGCCCCCCGGCTCAACTGTCAAAACAAAGCCTCAACCGCTCGGCTCCAGATGTGTCGGTGAACGATGAAGGGGAGAAAAAGTGTTTCCAAACGTGTGGATTTGATTAGGGGTGCAGTGCAGATATTGTGTGAGTGCATGTGCGCGTGCGTGTGCGTGTGTGTGTGTGAATATATGGGGTGTAAAAGGGGTTCGGGGGTCAAACTAGCATGGGGTAATTTAGAGTGTCCCCCTACACTGCTGCACTCAAGCGGAGCTTCCCCTTCCCTACAGAGAGCAGGAAAAAACAACTTGACAAGGCCTGTCTGTTACGAACACACACACACACACACACACACACACACACACACACACACACACACACACACTCACCTGAGGTCAAGACTTGCCTCCTTCCACAGCAAATCCATCAACCTCAGAATCTGAAGTGTCAACATGTCTTGCCTCAGGTCTGTGAAGAGTGAAGAGAGTGAGGAAGAAAAGATGTTAATTCCTAAAGGGAACATTTATTGGCTTTAAAAGACACAGTGATTTAAGAGCATGACCCCAGAGCGCGGGTCCCCCCACCACCCCCCACCCCTCGTTTCTTTTTCATAGGCGTCCGTGATGTCCCCCCTACCGTCTCCGTTCTTGAAGATGATTCCCAGGGAGTCTCCCCCCATCAGCTTGTTGTTGTAAACTATCCAGAGGGGCTTCATCTTAGAGTCCATGTAACGACACTTCTCCACACTGAGGAAGTCGGACAGATGGAGAATGAGGTGAAGAAGGTGGTTTTTTACGATACATAGTTTTTTACATAGTTGCATGTGTGTCCACATGCAACTATGAGGTTGTGTTGCTTTAATTCTTATTATCGCAGCACAGGATAGTTGTGTTTCCTGTGCTAAAGGAGAAAAGTAAGAGGGCTCTAAGGCTCCTTCCCTGATCATCGGACAATTCACACACCCCCTTATTATGACCATGCGGAAACATTTCCAAGCTCATCCTACTTAGTTTGGAAGGTTCCAAAGGAAAACGGACTCGTGAAAATCATGGTTTCTGTGATTTTAAATGGTATTCACATGTTGACGAGAGGCCAAAACACAGAGGACGGTTTGTTTGACAAAAATGCGATAAAAAATAAACGTGAATAAAAATTGTAAATAGTTGTGAAGTGTCTTACTTGATTCCAGACAGTAGGACACTGGGGTTCAGAGGCGAGTGCAGGTCGGACAGAGTCTCAGAGTAGCCGCTCTGCCTCAGACAGGTCATCATGGCCTCCTTGGTCAACATGGCCTCCTTGGTCTTACTCCGAGCATTTTTGGTGGTTCCCAGCTTTATTAGCTCGTTTACTGACTTTAGCTTACTCAGGGCTTCCACCTAGTGGAGATAATACACAGTATGTTAACATTGGAACAATATTTACCTCAGCCAAGTGGGCTTGTTTTTATTTTTACTTTGTTTTTGAGATGACAAACTACTGTACGGATTCAAGTAAAAACTGATTGAGGGATAAAGAATAGGGGTGGAATTAAATACCATTATAGCTGATAGAACCTGATGGAACTCCAAATCTAAGAGAATGCAATTGTGGCTCCGTAAGGAAATTGTTGGACCTTGGCAAAGGTATAATAAGTGTCTTTCTGGTTCACTATTGGAATGACTTGCCCCTGTTACTCCTTAAACATTGACTTCATTTTCTTTAGATGGGCTTTATCAGCACTGCAGTCCTGCTCACTCTTCAAAACAGGAAGTGGACAGATAAATGACTGTTCGAATGGGGAAATAGGAGGAAGCGCCCAGAGAGAACCAAAGGTCAGAGGTCAGAGGGGTGATGCCGGTGTCTCTTCAACAAGCTAAAAATACCAAGAATAAAGCCCTGCCAGAAATAACAATGGGACTCTGCTATTCTGACCTGGTGCTCGGCACGAAAGGTTTGGTGAAAGTCTGATGCAGAGCTGTTCGGAAAGAATGTGAGCTCCAGCTGCAAGAATGACAGGGGACACAAAGTATGATTGTGTGAATACAAAATATCTGCGCGAGACATACCTGTTTCTTTAGAACCTCAATATGAGGGATGCTGCCTCGGCAGTAGGCTTCAAGGATGAGGGAAAACTGGACTGAAACAGCTGGCATGTGGATCTCTGACCTGTAGAGGGCAGCAGAGAGGCTCAAGTGGAATCTCTCAAGACTCATCCTTTGCTTTTGATGAATTTCAGGTGTCACTCTCAGAAACACAGATGGTGTAGTGGTGTAAAAGCGTGTACATGGTCATTGCCGCACATGCACGCTCGTACACACACACACACGCGCACACACACACACAGAGTACACACCGCAGATGCCAGAAGAGGAAGTGTCCAATCTTGCGGTTCCCTTGAGCACGCTCCAACAGGAAGTGGGTGAGGGCGCAGTCATAGTACGGCTCATAACGCAACACCTGCACCAACTGTAGCAGGTACTGCGACAATTCCTCGTCACTGACGGCGGAGAGTGAAAAAGGTCAAAGGTTACCATCTTGAACCTTCCATCCAGTTCATCAATAAAAGAGTAAATATCAAATGATTGAATATTTGGAAACTATCCGTTTAAAGAAATACCACAGGGCCCCAGCTCCTGACTATCTGTCATAGAGTTCATTGGAGAAAGAAGAAACAAACACGTTATCAAATATGATCTGTGTGGCTGCAGGTGTTCACCTCATGTCTCTGAGGCAGCGCACAGCATATTCTCTGACATACTGGTCCGGGTAGTTGAAGTCCAGAAGCTCCAGAGCGTCTCTGGGACTCAGCTTGGGCCAAATCTGAAGAAGTGCCTGCAGCTAAGACACAAATTTGACATTGCATTAGAAAAAGATAATGGCGCTAGGTGTATATTACAGTTTCTATCACTCCGAGTTCAAATGCAATACATGTCCTGTTCTCAGCCATGGAGGCAAAAGTCTCTAATAAAATGAGGGATATCACACGTAATTTCATAGATGACATTGAAAATATTTTATACACTGAAAAGGGAATAAAGGATTCTCTGACTATGATGGTACCCGTTTTCTCTATTTGGCCATTTGCAACAATTGTTACCTTTAAGAGTTTCAATATTTTAATGCAAGATAAGGGAGTATGACAACAGATAAAGACAGCAAATCTAAAGCACACATTTGGCAAAAAAGAAAACTTTATATATACATGTATTCATTCGCACAATGTTAAAACATTGCACACTGTCTAACCTGGGCCATGTCCTCATGTTTGCTCCACTTGACTGACAGCAACAGCTTGGGCAACGACTGGGGGAAATTGTCTAGACAGTCGCAGCGTAGTGTCCAGATTAAATCTTTCTCATTCTCACACAGCTGAGAGAGAGGATCACGCTCCATGATTTCCTTCAGCTCTATGTGGAACTTCTTTCCGCCTCGACTCTGAGAGGGAGATAAGGAGGGGAAGGAAGAGGTTGGAGATGGGAGAGAGGCAATAATGGGATACATTAGAGCAGACTGTAAATGGAGGAAGAGGATGAGCAGTGGCAGTAACTGTAAAGAACCACAAGGTGGCATTAGTGTGTTAAAAGTGCTTTAATCAAATGACTTCAAAACTCATTCTAAAGAGACTTTTACACCAGTGTAACTGACACACAAGACCACCACGTCTACGCCACATTGTTTGCTGTTCACTTAAAAGGGACATGAGCCAATAATGTGAAATTAATAACCTCAAACTTAAACCTCATTAACTGAGGAATACATTTATGGAGCTGTGTGAATCTTTATTTTACACACTGCAAAAAAACACTCGCACTGAGGAGATTTAAGGGATAATCTTCATTTCACACACACACACACACACACCTCACAGTAAGGTGTTGAGTTTAGGCATGTCCTCCGCATTAAAGGGTTATGTAACCGCCTGCAACACACCCACCGTGGCTTTTTCAACGTTGAGGGGTGTTCAGACAGGAAAACACACAGGCTCTCTGATTTGAGTCTCCAGTTTGGATTAGAACGGAATATTGCATACTTCGCTGCTACACCGAGCCATTAAACATAACAAACGGCACCAGTAGCATTCGTGTGTGTGTGTGTGTTTGCAGAAGTGACACAGTGCAGGGAGGGTTCACTGATGGAAACTACTTACTTGTGATGACGTAACAAGCATGTTGACCCCTGGATTGCCCTTATTTGTGCACTGGTTGTATAAAAGTGTTCACGCACACCCACACGGTTACTCTTGTCAACTCACCATAGGTGCACAGTCGCTTGCTCCGGCGATATCTGCTGCTTTTTCCAGTATCTTCAAAAAAGCAAGTGAGGATGGTATCAGTAAACAGAGAGACACACACACACACACAACACTAGAGGTTCGAGTGCATTAAGTAGGCTGAGCGTGTCCTGATCCTCTCATGCTAACAGTCACCACTTTATTGTATTCACTCCGTTATGGAGAGCACTTGGCCCCCACCGCAGTCCCTAAGTCCCAGATATCCCATCCACTTGTTTAAGGTCAGAATGGTTCAATCACACAGCACCTACTTGTTTCTAGCTGAATAAAAGATCAAAGATTATTGATTAAGTCTCAATAGCTGCTTCCAGCCACACGGAGAGAAGCAGCCTCTGGAAATCCTGCAAACCTGCCCGAACACCCCCCATCCCCAACCCCAGTGTCACTTACTGACAGACCCATGTGTGAATGGAATAGAGGACCCTCTGTCGGACATGAGAGGGCACGGTCACGTCGCACGAGCTGACGTTTCAAACATGTGACAGGCATAGGATGAAACCATTCCATTTACTTAGAGTGTGAAACAGAAACATGTACCCCTTAGAGGACAGTCAAGTCAACCAGATCTCCAAGCTGCTGGTGATAAGGGCTGACTTTACACTTCGAGGGGCATGTTGCTGGGACGACAACAGTAAACAAAGGCCGGAGTTCTCGTCTGCACCTGAATTTATATGCGGTGGATCCTGCACCTCGTTTCATTTGCTTGCTTGTATGGAATGTGACGGGATCACCACAGAAGCAGAGCCTCTCGTTTATAGGTAGCTGCTGTGAATGCAGAACTGATTTGTGAATAAACACAGACCCAATGATCTGAAGAACCTCCCCATGACATGTCTGGGGAAAAAAAACAAAAAAACAAAACAAAAAGAAAATGAGAGGGAGCTCAACCAAGCCGAGTGGATCAAAACTGCCTCACCTTGTCAAAGGGGGGGAAGACAATGGGGTGCGACGAGTACTCTGGGAAGTGGATGTACAGCGACGTAGCGTTCTCAGTGTAAGGGTTGGTCTGAATGGTTCCGATGGGATTCAGCATCTCTTCAAGTTCATCTGGGCAAAGGCAAAGAGACGTGTACATGATTGGTGTCGTTTCAGAGAAGCGCGCCAACAAGCGACATTATAGGTTTAATTCCATTCGCCGAGACTTAATATCAAAGTGTGCACGTGTGTGTGTGTGTGTGTGTGTGTGTGTGTGGGAGTGTGTGTACCAGGAAAGGAAGACCAACAGTGCAGGTTGATGTCTCCAGTCTTCAGTTGGCCTTTGTAGTCAAACACCATGGTATTGACCCAAGCTATAGGGTAGTGCTAGATACCGGAGAGAAAACATATCAAGCCTGAATCAATGATCCTGTGAAGGTGCGCGTACGCGTGGAAACCAATCAGCACAGTCGGTCCGTGCACGAGCCTGTGTCTCACCACTTTCCCTGCCTTGCGAATGGTCTGGTACTTGTTTATGTGAGGGTTTTTAGTGGATTTCTGCTTCTTGACCTTGTCCATGACGGCATAAATGGCGAAGCAGAGGCGGGTCATGCGCGGCAGGTCGCAGACAGAGATGTCGAACTCCAGCGTGCTTTCTTTCCACATGTGGTCCGAGCGCCCGCTGCTCTCACTGCTCACTGCCGGCTTGCAGAGAAGCTCCGTCCCGTGGAAGAGCCCCGCCCTCACCTGGACCTGAGCAAGGAGGTTAGGTTGAGAGAGTGCGTGTGGCGTTTTCAGACAGACAAAAGACGGGGGCAGAAATTCAAAGGGATTCCTGGTATTTTTCAACCTGAGTCCTATTTTGTTTTTGTTTTTTTAGTTTTTTTAAAAGAGGGTGTGATGATGAATTGCAATTAAGGAAAGTTTAAGAAAAGTAGATCATATTTGTTGACACTAGCTACAATATCACCGAAATGATTGACAGCTAGAGTCCACAATTAACTGCTGCAAAGTTGTGAGTTCCTAATGATTGAGAGTTGGTCTAACTTAACAAAGTTATTAATTGATATTAATAACAGAAAAAAACAAGTGATCAACTCCTACAAAATAGTTTTTTTTAATGAGTTGACAAATAAGTGCAGCAGCAAATCAAAGGTCATGAGGTTCTTTCAGATATATATATTTTCCTCAAAAGTCTTGTCTGTACGTGAGAAGCAAAATGTCCGAGTCAGCTGCTATGGAACTTTCCCTGAAGGTCAAAGTTAAGTCCATAAAGCGAGAAGATATCTGAACGATTTGAGCAGCAGAGGGTGTTGATGAAGTTCCAGTCAAATGATAAATGCAAATCTGAAAGGGAATACCACAAGATCTTGATGCATCCAACTACGCTCGTTGAAATGATTTGTGTTTGCAGAGGCGGAGCATTATACAGTTATAGTGATGTTTTTACTACTGTATAATCCCCTGAATGTACAACTGGTTTTTAAAGATAATCCTCTGCATACTTAGGCCACCAAGTTGGACTAAGTTCAAGTAAGAACACAATGTTTTGACCAGAATGGACAAACATGCAACATCGCCACTAGATGTCACAAAACCCTTCGTATTACAGCCTTAAAGACAAATGACTTTTTCATGGGGGTGGAGTTTACCTTGGCCGTCTCCTCTGCATTCACCTTACTCGCATTCACAAGGACGATCTTAAATGGGCTCGACACCTCCCACACACACGTCTGTACTTGCTGGAAGTGAGAGGGAAAAGGAAAGACTTGCAGTGAGTGAGCAGCAAGAGCATGTTGCAGTGTAAAAGAAGGATAGTCAGACATGCCGCCCACACAAAAACAATGTGGGGGAGGTCAGGCAGGTCATTCTGATGTCAAGCTGAGTGGATTTGCAAGGGTCAGCAATCAGCAGGACAAACAGCATCACATGACACCAAGAGACTATGAACATGACTAACTCGCACACTTCCTGCAGTTTGTTGTCTCTGTATTTGTAAGGGAGCGTGTGTGTGTGTGCGTGTGTGTGTGTGTGTGTGTGTGTGATGGTGTGTTTTAAGACTCACGTGAGTACGGGTAGTGTGCCTCTCAATATGAGGCTACACTTGTTTCTCCCTCAACCAGTAGTAAAGCTTCACACACCGTATCATCACAAAAACATCTAGTTCCCCCACTGGCTTTGTTTAGTCCAACTATCGGTCAGCATTTCTCCACCTCTGCATCCACAAACTGCTCCCTTCCCTGAAAACACATCTGCCTTCCCGTCAGACACGACCACACTTGTGCAGTCAGCTTTTTACCATCTGACCATAACCTACCCCTCGCTACTTCCTCCATTGGAGGAGTGTATTCATAAGTCGCACTTTTCTAAAAACAAGACGACACAAAAAAGTGCTTCACGTATCAAACTCATGCTCCTCTACATTTAAAAAAAAAAAGTTTGTTTATATCTCAAACTAAATGATAAAACACGTGAACATGGCAGTTACGGGGATATTGATCATTACTTTTATTTTCAAGTGGGTAAATATGAAGGACTAATGCCTTACATACAGTATCCATCACTGCAGCATAATATAGTGGCATTGAATGCTTCCATGCAGCTTTGCTTTGGCCTAGAGGGTGAGACTGTAGTGGTCCAGAGGGGGGCTGTCTGACAGCATGGTCAACTGATAAGCATGTTGAGAACATTGCATACGGTTAGAATGTCATTGCTTTTCATTCTGGGCCTTTTCTAAAGAGCCACAACACATTTTTACATGTCACTGTTAACAGTATTAGAGGGTGTCGGTTACATTCCACTTCTTTTCAAAAAAGAAAAAAAAAATACACACACTAGTTGTCCTGTTCACCTCGTGTTATTTATAAAGGAATGAAGAGTGGCTCTTTCATGTCTGCGGGTAAACACTGGAGCAGAACCAACAGAGGATCTCAGACACAGAAAATCAGAGATACTGAGAAGTGTGAGGCACAATCCTGGGTGTGATAGATTCTAATCGGGTCTATGATCGAGGACAAAGAGAGTGAAAGGATGGTATCATTTAAAGGTACGGTGTGTGGGATTCAGTGACATCTGGTGATGGAGTTGTATATCGCAGCTAAACGCCCCTTTAATGTACGTTTACAGCTGGAGCGGCTCCTCTCGATGGGGGGGCCTCCGCGTTTTTACAATTGCCCAGAGGGGCAAACTTCTTTTGAGTTTTACTGACAACTGAGGGCCACCTTATGTTCTCTCGGAAGGGAAATGGTGAGAATACGGATACAACATGCAACTTCACCCTTAGATTTCTCCAAATCTTACACACTGCATCTTTAAAAAGAAAGTAAATTCGGTTTGTGAACAGAGAGCTTGGTTGAGCGCTCTGCAGAATTGTGATATCCAACGGCTTGTGACCTGAGTTTCTCAAACGTGGCATGATGACACTGGTCTCTCAATACAAGGACCCCAGTTACAAGCAGCTGAGAGCCGGAGCAAGTGGTGCTTTTTCTCCAGAATTGATGCAGCCCGTGGCAGTGGTTTCCAAATGAACCTTGGGAAAATGTGATGGTGATTTCACACCGTTTCTGGACATTTTGAAGACAATAAGAGGGATTCATCACGAGCAAAAATCAGCAGATTAATTAATAATGAAAACAATTATGAGATTCCTCCGTAACCAATGGGAGAATATTCTAGTTTATTCATGGCATCATGGGGTAAAGTGTTACTATTGGACATATGACTTTCTACCATTAAGTATTTCTATTTCTGTTCGTCATATTCCAGAGACCAGGGATTATCGTATATATTAAGTATGAAACAATGATTTTTAAAATCTGAAAGTGAAATTAAAATATTGATATTTGGGTTAAATATCACTTTAATGACTGAAATTCTGTTTGTGTTACCCTTGAATGAGCCTTCGATCATCATAAAGAGCTGGTCGTCTCCACGGAGGAGATAATGACCAAAAGCTATCACAGGATGTGCTACATGACTGGTTATTGTGCTGCGACATACCACTCGACATCACTCAATTCTACACACCGTTCCTTTAAGTGCTGTAAGTGTGTGTGTGTTTAAAGGGTGAGGTATTGTTGACAAACAAATACGGTAATTGTTGGGTGTAAGCGAGATGCCTTGTTCTGTTGCAGTTATGATTAGTGGCGATGCCGTGTTTATGTTTCACATGACAGCTTCCACCTGTGCTGTCCAACACACACACACACACACACACACACACACACACACACACACACACACACACACACACACACACACACACACACACACACACACACACACACTACCAGGGCATCGGCAGTCAGCGTGGATCTGGATAATCAAAACCAATTACACCCCCATGAGACATGCTAACGAAGGCCCATTACATCCAGCCTGACATTTACGATGTGGATGCACACATCAAGTGGTGACGTCACCGCACACTTGCCTGCCACGGTGCATGGATGGAGATGTTCTCTGACAACGTCGGGCAGAACACTGGCTCGTAAAATAAAGGGCAGCCGCCCATGTACGTGTTTACTTGGTAAACATCCACAGCTGCCTGACTCGGAGCAGGTGCATCGAACTGTGCAGGTTCTATTTCAGTAACATGGGAACAGTCCTCAGTAAACACCTGCTGATACCGAGTAATCTTTGTTCAAATTTGCAGCCCTGCGCGTAGATATACGAGAGTCCGACAATGATACACCGAGCTAAATATAGTGCGCCAGGCGCGTCACTACTTCGGCGCCACGAAGCACCAAGCAGTCACATGTTACACCGGTTTCCCTCAGTCACAGCGACGGGCTAATCCTCTCAATCCGATATCAGATGTTGCTAAGACTAAAGCGCCCTAATGAAAGAAAGAGAAAATAAAATCCCAGTCATTCGTGCTTTGTGGACTCACCGTGGGAACTCTTCTCTTGGGAGGTAGTGGTAAAGGTGGGTTGGAGGACTTGCGGCTGACCACAGAACCAATGGTGGAGATTTCCTTGTCAAACATGGCTTTGACAATGTTGGTGTGGACCAGGGTGAGGTGGGGAGACTCCTTGGTCTGCATGCACGTTTGGATGTACTGTGGGGAAAAGCAAGGGAGTGATATTCAGCCCAATGTTTCTATTAGTGCGTTTTAACTGATTAAAGCCTGAGGAACTCTTCTTCCACGGCGTAGATAAGGACGTTGACATCAATGTTTTGTTACACTACAATAGATTCTAAGTTCTATCTATTATTACAGAGGAATCGTTCACAACATGCGTCTCTATTGTTGTGTATGCTAATCGAGTTGACAGTCTTAATAGTCAATTGTGTAGATTCTACATGCCAGTGTGTAGCCCACTCTCGAGTTTGTTGTCAACTGAAACCATTCGTGTATTTTAACAAGGCTTTTATTTTTCATCTCGGTACAGGAAGATGTGTTGTTTCATCCTGTGGGCACGGACACAGACATAATTTAATTAAAAACAATTTAGTGATCATATATATGAAGAACCCCACTGCTGCTAAACACACAGGCTGTGTAAACATCCTGACTGCTTCTGGTCTGACTGCCCGCAGTGGAAAAAAATGCATGTTCACTGTCCACAGTCATGGAACAAGCTATGTTTTTAAGTCACACAAAAAAAACCCATTTCCAAAAATACCAGATGCCAGTGTCATGTGATCGAAAGGCAACAATGCAAGAAGGAACGCATTGAATCATACTTTTCAGCGCTCTAACCCATAATTCAAGTTGTGGTGTCCGATTTGCTGTGAAACTTGAGTAATCAACAATCGCAGTAAATTGGAAATAGAATAAAGCTCTCAGAAATAATCAACTGAAGGTTTTCTATGCGAAATAGAAAAGCTGAAGGACATTAAACAGTCAGCAGACATTCGTTGCTGGGTCTGCCTTGTGTGATTATTCTCAGGCGTCTTGCAACAACTTTACACAAACACATGCAGTTTAGAGTAGTTCATAGTAGGCTGAATAAAGTACCTTGTACTGAAATAGTGGGTGGTTTCCACAGAGGAACTCCTGACACTGGCTGAGCCTCAGTATATATTGACTCTTCCACGCCTCCTCTTCAGGCCCGTGGGTGGTCAGCCACTTCCTCACTGCCAGCTCCATCAGCTCGGCGGTGGTGCAGGACGATGATACCTTCAGAGTGGCCGAGTCCTGCGCGAGGAGACAAGAAGTCCGAGACGGGGAGAGATCTCGATCAGAATTAGATTCTGTGGGTAGAATAAGCCCGCTGCCTTTCAAACAGGAGCGGGCAGAGGTGGTTTCATACAATCATGCGGACAATGTGTTAAAGAAGCAGACAGGAATGTACAGTTTGTCGACGTGCAGAAGAGCGTGTGGCTGGATCCTATAGAGGAATGCTCTCTGGGCTACGGTAAAAACATGGCGGCCCCCGTCGAGAGGAACCGCTCCCCGTGTAAATATACATAAGTGGCCTCATTTAAGGGTCATGGGGGAAAAAAAATAAGACATTAGGCAATTATAAATTCATGAAAATATGTTCAAATATTTTTTAGAAGTGACAAAAATGACATCGCACACACCGCACCTTTAACTGTCTTTTTAATCTAAAGACACACATCTCAGATTGAGTCAATCTGCAATTTTCCTCTTTGTAATGTGTAACCTCGGTCTGATTATCTTATGCTTTAATGAATCTATGTTAAATAAAATAAGTATGATCACTTGGCTCGTTATTCATGGCTGAATTAAGTTTCTTCACCTACAGTCGTTTTCAAAGAATAGCTTGAAGATACCCGTCGTTTGTATGAGAACATGCAGAGCCAGGGATTACGTTCCGGGTGCCACACTGCACTGACTGCATCATGATATTTTTAGCTCAGTGCTGACCCGACACCTGGGAGGGGGGCTTTTAATTTCCTGCAGGTGTAATAAAAATGTCATCCATCAATAATTAACATCAAAAAAAGGCCACCGTATATTACGGTGGAGGGATAGAACCGTTCACACTGAGCTATCTGTCCCTGGATCTTCCGTATCTTACCGCATCGCTCTCAGCTGAGGGGGAATTCTCAGATTTCGCCGCACAGATGGACGCCACTGAACAGGCCCGATGATGTAAGTGTGAGGGTTCACGCCAAATCACGGTCATGTGCACGTTTCAACAATGGAGCAAAGCTCCAAACTTCCTGTCTGTAATGAGGCTCATTGTGTCTGACCTCCCAAATAAGACTTCCTACCAATGTCCACCTGAGCACAGTGGCACAGATGGCCAGCTCTCGTCTGTGTGCGACACCGTGTGTGTGTCACCATTGTTGACCAGAGCTGATATACAAGAGTCTGGAGGGACACAAAAGCATCTGTCTCGTATTTACATTTAATTTCTCAAACAGAGGCAAAGAAACAAAATGAAGGGGACAGACGGAATGGAGAGGATCATTCAATCAGGGCTTTGGTCCCTTGAGCAGTCACGCTAGTGTCTGTGTGTGTATGTGTCTGTATATGGCATCATTTCAATGGTGGTTTTGACCCACATTGCTTGTGTCACATGACGAGCTGTTCGGGCTCTGTCATGTGACTACGGAGCCGCCGACCGTGGAGCAGAGGAGGTTGAGCTGTTGAGCCACAACAGCGAAAGACTCACCCAGTCCACTTTGTTACATTACACTTTAAACGCACTGTGAGAGATGCAGGACGTACATTTAGCGCCATTCTGACATTCTTACTGTCTTGTTCGTTGTCAAATGGCGATCCCTGGATTATCAATGGTCCAAAGTGGACTTCGCTGTATCCACAATGTCTGCGGGTTTAGACTTTGTGTCGAACTTTTCACGCCGATCGCGCAGCGGTTGTCGTCGCTGCATTGGCGCGTTGCGGACTCTCACCTGAGACTGATCGAAGTGGATGGTGACTTTCAGGTCGGCTGACCGATCGCTGACCCCGTCGGTGACGAGCGTCCCGGCGGGGGGCTCCAGCTGCAGGGAGAAGGAGGCCTGCAGCCACTCTGTGAACGTCATGGTCTGGAGTCGCTGCATCCTCTCCTCACTGATTCGGAACATTTTGCTGCGGAAGTCCTTCACCTCCTGGTCGTTGATGGCGTCCAGCTCATGGAGACCTGTTGGGAGGTTGGTTGAGAGCAGCGTTACACACGTGTCAAATACATAAATAAATGTATGTATATACTATATAAAGTGATTTGATAAAAAATAAGACTGGCATATAGCAGTACCCTTAGAATAATGTTCCCTGAGAACTCACAGTAATAAAGTAACAGTAATGGTGCCTTAAGGTCAATACATTCGCAAGAACAGAGAACTTTGTTGTGGCTCCCAGGGCTGCAGCAACAAAATGATGTGGTTTGGGAGTCCTTGCAGTTTGTTCTCGACAGAACTTTGTTCTTGTTCTTGTGTCAGACAGCTACTGTGTGATTGGTCAGAAAAGTGTTCTGGTTCTTGTGAAGTATGTTAAGTCCTGGCCTGAAAGAACTTTGTTCCTGTTCTTGCAGCCCAGGGAGCAAAAACAAAGTTCTCTGTTCTTGTGGAGTATTTATTGACCTTTAAGGAACAATTATAACAATTAAAATTAAACCCTGTAAAGCTGAAAAAGAACTGCAAAGTGGTAGATAGAATGATATAGTCTTCATATTTAAATCCCTTCTACAACAGTTGATCAAACACATATATCTGACTCAAGCTCACACACGAGCCATTTGCCAGAGTGCAGAGCAGCTGCTTATCTTGCTTTAATCCACGGCTACCTGGTGAGGTTTGACTTATTATTATCTTTTTTTTTTAATCAAATCGATGCTGCACCATGCTCACTTGGAAATGGAAAAAAATAACATGTTGACATTTAAAGCCATTTAACATTCATAAGACTGTTTAACCGTTTGCTGCAGTGCACTGTACAAAGTCTGTGCACATGCCCGTGGGGTTCCTTTACAAAGAGCACTTTCCCCTCACAAAAGGTTTTTTAAGGATCACAGCAGACCACAGTGGAGCCAGGAGGAGGAGGATATCAATGTCGTCTGTGTCACTTCATCCTAAACTCAGCAACCCATCCCTGCGTCTGTCTTTCCTTCTCTAAAGACGTCTGCTGTGAACAATGGGCTTCCAAAATCCTACCCGTCAGTCAGAACACAGCTCTCCCACTGTCCCCTGTCTGTTATCCAGTACTTGCATTACAGCACTGACTCTTTGCTCTGATTGGATGACGCGCGGTTTGATGTGACCGTGAATGCCTCCTGTGAAGATGCAGAGACACTGCTACTCCATAAACATGCTGCTCTGTTTGGACTGTAACTTCAGACATGGTAGTTGTGCCATGTATGTTCCATGTTTTCAAAGAAAAGAACAGAAGATATTTAACTCGAAGAAGCAAACGTACGACAAATGAGAGGAAATATTCATTGTTTACAAATTATTCAATTGGTTGACCAATAGGTTAATCAATTTGTAGCAGTTCTAATGGCTCTTGTAGTCCAAAGTTGCTTAGAGGGGTCTGACAAAAAAGCTTTGGTGTGGTGTATGGTAAGAAACCCTTTCTTTCCCTTTATGCATTCATCAATCTAAATCAGTGAGTCTGAGCTTCAACACAGGATGGTGATTGAGCCACACTGCTCATCTCATGGACCCAATCTTCACGAGAAATAAATAAAAGTGACAAGTGCTGGAGGTTCCTCACTGCTCCCTGACAAACAGCAGGTCGTCTGACAGCAGCCGGCTGCAGTCAGGCCTCGGGTCTGACGGCTGAGCTGAATGTGGCGAGAGGGAGAACTCCTAAGTGTGCAGGTGGAGGTGCTGGGGGATGGTTGTGTTCGGGGGTGGAGGAGTTACTGTTCCACTTTACCAACTCCTGAGTGCTTTTGTTTTTTTTACTGGGAATATCAAAGAGGGACAGTGAAGGATTTAGTCATGGAGAGAGTAATGTATGCGAGAGGTTGCAAGATGCTCGGAAACGATTGAGGGGGGAGAAAAAAAAAAAAAAAAAGCAGGCCATTGGCTCACCCTTGCCGATGAGGACACCGATTTTAGAGTCCAGCAGGCGCTCGGCTCGGCCACAGTTTCGAGTCACTAGTTTGAGCACCGGCAGGAAGGGGCGAATGTCGCACAGCCGGCGAGTCTCATCCTCTAGTTCTTCATGCACGGCCGCCTGGTTCACGCACTCGAACATGTGGCTCTCCATTTCGCCCAGGGCAGCGAAGAGTGGCAACGTTTGAGCCTGCTTCCATAATAGCTGTAAGGGAAGGAAAAGAGCTAAAGTGCTGCGGCACAACAAAACCTCAAGTCTCCATTAGAACAAATCAAATGGATCTTTCTTTTAATAGAGTATGTGCAAACCAGGAAGGACTCTGTGCTTTGATTGGCCAGCGTGATTGTTATACATACAGTATCAAATCACCCAATGTCTTTCAAAAAGGTTTCAAAAGCACACAGTTACACCCTTGTGGCAAAATGCACAAGACTCAGCACCAGACTCTGCATGCCAAGTGTGAACCAATGAATGTAACCGGTTGACAGACATGTGTTCCATGCATTTCGAAAATAAGTGATATACCCAAATATTCTATAATGAAATAAAAAAGCTTAGTGATAGTGATAATCATCCCAATGAATATCACTATATTTGGTCCTTTAAAGGTATAGTGTGTATGATTTAGTGATATCTAGTGTTGACATTGCATGTTACCCCGCCCCCCCTAACATTCGAACTATGTTGGAGAACCTATGGAAACAGTAAAACTCAAAAAGGTGTTTAGTCTGTCCACTCTAGACTGCGGTGAAAACACGGTAGTGCAACGTGGCTGCCTCCTTAAAGGTGCAGTGTGTAAGATTTGGTGACATCTACTGCTGAAGTTGCATGTCTCCATCACCTCACCCTCACCCTTCTGAGCAGGAGAACCTATGGTCGACTTCAGTTGTCGTTATGGTGGCCCCTGTGGAGAAGACCCACTCTTGCTGTAAATACACATTAATGGGCTTATTTAAAGGTTATGAAATAAAATACAATTGGGTGATTTTTCTAGCACTATAAGTCACAAAAATGACCGAAATCCTACACACTGCACCTTAAAAGAGGCCCCTGATTTAAATGTATTGGCTCTGTCTGGAGGAATAAATACAGCAATACAGTCACTCAGGTAATTATACGACAATAATAACATCCATATAATTATTGCATACTCAGTATCAGCTTAGAGAAATGGAAATGATTTAATTCAAAACGTACATTTAGTTAGAATACTTGTGGTTGCGTGTTGTGGTTTCAAACAGGAAAATAAGTGAGACAACAAACCCATAAAATGCTATATATTGACAAAACAGTATGTTTCTTGGTCACTGACAAACATGACTCATAGCAACATGACACAGCTACTGGCTGAACTTGTCAGGAAGTGAATAATATGTCCAGCAGCCAGTCCTGGCATGATTCATGCGTCTGTGTGATCAAAGCGGTGTGTATTCAGTCATGTGTGTGTGTTGTTGTCAGAGGCTGCAGAGCTGAGCTGCAGCATATACTGGAACAGAGTGCATTTGCCCTCACAACAGGCACCTTCTTCTCCAGGAGCACTCGTGATTTTACGTCATGTTGATAAAATCTCTCCACAAACCACATGCAAATGCATTGCCGACTCACTTCACTTCTTTTTACAAGTTAACGAGCCAAAACGCCAACAAAAGGGAAAGTAAATGTTTTCACCCGTCAGTTGCCTGGAACATTTCTAAGAAGTTTGCTTTCTTGGAAATCTGACTATATTTATCTCAGGCACAATGAAAAGTCTGCACTTTTCATTGGTGGATCACAGACTTAATAAAATAAAAATCTAATAATGTATCTCTCTTTTCATTAAAGACTCTGGCTCCCCCCCCCCCACATTTTAGCATTACATAATTTGTTCAATCTCACTTGCTCACTTCTGCTTGTGTTTCCCTGAGGGAGTTAATAAACACTGCTCACGTGGTCGTGCCAGCAGACATCTTTTGCTCACATTTACATTTTGTCAAGTGAACTTGTGCAGACTCACACATGATCGCATCGTTCCATGAAAGGTAAACAAACCCATTATTGTTGATGGCAAATAATTGTGCCTGTCTAATAAGGGGGAAATCTGATTATGTCTAAAGTCTAAAGAGGCCAGAGGTAATTTGGCCGTGTCTCCTTCATCCCTCCCGGTGAAGCTCAGTAGCCTCAGGCCATCACCACCGCATTCTCTACTGGTAGCTCGTCATAGCATAGCAGCTAGCATTAGCCAGGTGGCTAACCAAGAGTAGCTTAGCAATCAGACCAGGATAAACATAAAAAGCGAATGCAGACGCTGGAATGATCACTAGTGGAGTGGATTAGTGTTTACAGATATTTGTAACATTGTAAATATACTCATATAAAACAACTTGTTTCCGCACAGTCGCTGCTTGAGGCTGTTGAAGTCGTAGGGCCACCGTAGCTCTGCTGACACTCAAAGGGAGGGGGTGAGCCCTCGCAGTTTGTTGTAATACTTAAGCTTCAGCACCAGATGTCACTAAAAATCCCACACTTCTCCTTTAAAACTCAAAAGATGTTTAGTATGTCCACTCTGGGCTACTGTAAAAATATGGCGGCCCCCGTAGAGAGGACCTGCTACTCGTGAAAATGTACATTAATGGACTCCTTTAAGGGCAATGGACAAAATTACATTGAGGAGATCATAAATTCATGATAATGTCAGTATGGAATTGTTTTGTAAAAGTTTTATAATTGACAAAAATCTAACACACTGCACCTGCAACTGCACAAACTAAATCTGGGAAACTATGGTATGAGGTTGTACATGAAAATTGGAAACAAAACATGGAAAACCCCAAAAAATAACCGATAGAAAAAAATAGTTCCAGTTTTAACAAAGATTAAGTGTGGGTTTGTGAAAATGCATGTTATAATCAACTTTTAGTCTAATGTCTGACAACGTTCAGGGCAGGACCTTGACCTTTGACTTACAAAATCAGTTCAAGTGAGAGTTTGTGCGAAATTTGTAGTAATGATCTTCTGATAAGCTGATCTTGAGGCAACTTGTTTACAAGAATGGGACGGACAATGGATCGCCAATCAGAAAACCTAGAATGCTTTGGCAGTGGAGGAATGAAGGCATCACTGTGGAATTCACCTGCCAAGTGAACCTAAAGTCAGGTCAATGTTCCTACATGTCAGGTTCTCATTTTCTGGTAACTCCTGTCGTTACGAGTAAGTATCTACATCACTGTTTCCCTCATCATTTAAAAACACCCGCAGACCAGCATGTGCTTAGTGACAAGTCATTCGCTAAATAACGTGTGACAGAGGTCAGGTCCACAATATTGGCTGCAGTCGTCCATGATGTCATGAAATATTTGCATGCTGAAGAGAAAAACCCTGATCACAAACAAAAAAACAGCCGAGAAGCCACAAGAGCCACCTCTGTCAAAACAGCCATTAGATAATGTCCAAGCGGTTAAGGGTGTGTGTGTGTGTGTGTGTGTGTGTGTGTGTGTGTGTACGTGCGTACAGGCATCAGACTGTGACTGTTGGCGTGGAGGCATGTAAGGACAGTAATGGAACTTGAGGACACAGCAAGTCAACAAATTGAATTAATCTGTTGTGTGGAGGTCTGGGCAGACACACATCTCTAAGTAGTTTCAAAATCTCATTGTAGAAATGCCATCGGACTCTGACCCCGCCTGACATCACTCACCAGTTTGATGTGCTGAATGGTGGCCTCACGAGGAACATCCATCTGGATGTAGATACCGGTGGGCAGCAGAAAGTCCACAGTGATCTGGGCCGGAGTGTGTCCGCTCAGTGGCGAGTGGGCCGCCCATATGTCCAGGAGGTCTGTCATGGCAGGAGGCATGGCAAGGGGTACCACACACCACCTCAACCATAAGGACCTGAAGCCCGAGAGGGGGAGAGAGAGATTGAAGTCATCGTTTAATCCAGTTCACTTTTTGTTCCAAACACTACAGGTCTCCAGAGCTTCATTTATCAACACAACATCACTGAGAGTTCAGTTCCGAGTCTCTGATCTGTATCAGTGACACGTTTTGAAAAGGTGCACCTGACCTGCTAAAGCTGGAGAAACTCTCACTGGGTGTTTCTCTCCCACAAACACAATCTGACGGGAGACAAATTTCATTTGTGCTTGGAATCAAGTTAATCAGTTACAGATGATGGGATGAGCCAACAGGTTATTCATTCATCTGGTCTCATTAATACTCAGCACAATGTAAAAATGCCTCATACACTTCTAATGCTGACAATGCAAAGTTATCCTGATAAAAGCTCCGGCGTGCATCTCCGTGCGTCACTGTGCGTGTCACTATGAACCAATTCAACCGACATCATCCAACATTCAAGTGATCCGAAGGGGCACTCCTCGTTTCTCATTCAACATTTTCAATACGCTAACAAGCATGGATGATTCAGTGTCACTGTGTCCCTGCGGGGGCAGCACTGCGCCGAGTCCAGGGAGGCCCCTGGCTCTGACTTGGATGAGGGCCAGTGCTCAGAAGAATGCCCACTAAGCAAACAGAACAAAAGGTCAGCCTCCACTCCACTCAACTGACAGTCTGCTCCTCCCTGGCACCAAACGCACACTGAAAAACAAAATATCACACGACCCATTTCATGCACGCATTGCAGTTGGTGAAAATAGAACAGGGACTGTGCACGGTGCGGCTAAACACACGGGCACGCACACGCAAACGCTGTCATTTATCGAGGAAAGCTGGTGAAGCCGGCCATACCTGACTCACACTTCCTCCGTATGCTCGTAACGCCGGCTGGAAAGGGACGGTGCTTTGAGCCAATGAGGAAAGCAGAAGCCTGCAATCGATACGTATCGGTGCACTGCCATCGCTACAATCTAAACGGGTAGAGATATCAAGCAGACAAAACGCAAACACACATAAGCTCATGCGTGCCGCATGTCAACAGCAGGGAATTCCATGGAGCTGCAGTAAGTGGCTTCTCAGCTGTTGGTGTAAAACAGCCCGCAGCCTGGTTTCCATTAGGACCTGCGCCTCAACCACAGATGCACCGTCACACCACTTCCACCTGCCCTTTTCTCATTACCTCGTCCTCAAGTGGACAAAACCATTAACTCCTCCACTCGGCCAAATGTCCATCTCCATTTTGTCCCAATCCAGCCATTAAAAATGACGGGCCTGATTGCCTCTAATGGTCTCTCCCCTCCAAGTTAAGTGCTCAGGCTATCAGAGCACGAGCCACTGTTACGCCATGTGCTTGAGGATGGACGCGTACGCAGTGCATTTGGAGCCACAATCTCTGCCACTTAACATTATCAGCCATGCAAATGGCAAACAAGGCGGTACGTTTGTTTGTTGTTCAGACAGTAGGATGTTGTCGACTAGACATATCTTGAGGGGCGCATCGGTTAAATGCGTACAATGATACGCAGGAATGTAGAGAGATGAACAGGAATGACAACACGTCGGTTAAATGACTCGTATCAAGACAAAAGGGGAAAAAGAAAAATATCGAATAAAATGCGCCTCCGACTCCAAAGTCAGACCCCCAGACAATATTTGCATCTGTCTATGTGAAGCCCTTACACCACATATGTCAAACTCATGGCCCGCAGGATCATTACAGGAGGCCTGTGAGAGCTTAAAGCTTAAAAGCTTAAATCATTGTCTAAAAACAAAAGGATTTTTTGCATACGTTGCCCATGAACTCTGGTTCATTCCACATGCCATTTTTTATGTGTAGCAATGTATTCAGTGTGTTAATATTTTCACATGTGCTGTATGTAAATGCATATACAATATTTGGAACTTGGATATATGATAATCAAGTATGACGACCGTTATTTTACAATACGTTAAGTAGCGACTACATTTGGTTCCAGAATTAAAACCGGCCCCCCTGAGAGCAACCCTAGCGCTGCTGTGGCCCTCGGTGAAAATGAGTTTGACACCCCTGCCTTAGACCCTTGACGCACCAATGACGCATCAGGGAAAAAAAAAACAAAAAAACACAGCAAGGCAGAAGCTTTAATTGCCTTTTCATGGTAGGATCATGAGGGTAAAAAAAACAAACAAATCCGGAAATTCGACATGACAGGGGCTCGCACACGCGCGACAGAGTGGCATCAGGAAGATCCACAATGACAGAAGAAGCCATTCAGGTTGACAGTAATAGTGCAGACACAGTCGAGACTCAAACGTCACAGAAGGCGCACAGTTGTGCGCATGAAAGGGGTAACGTGACACCTGGTATGTCTGTCTGACGCACTGACAACACTCGGTGGTCAGGGATGGATGACCGAGTGCATGCGCACGTGTCCGAGTGTAAACACGGTCTCAATAATTACAGGTTTCGAGTTTGTTTTTTTCACAGGGCGCCGTCTCGTCCTGCTGTGATGCAGACACACTGCAGCACCTCTCTCGCCCCCCCCCTCCCCCCCCCCCCCCCCCCAGCCCCCTCTCTCTCACTTACACACACGTACACACAATGTCCACACGCAGGTGAGCGAGGTTATCGAGGATGCGGTGGCTGGCGGCCAGAGGTCCACTGTGCGCTCGGGTTTCAGCCGAGCGATCGGGAGAGCGAGAGGGTTTGCGAGATCAGGGAGAAAGAGGGAGTTTCATGTGACAAGGAACTGAATGTAAGGATTTGTGGAGCTAGCAAAGTATGTGCAACCATGTCACACAGCTCCCCGAGCACGCTCTGATGACCACAAGTGTCGGAAGGTAGCGATACGGTCTGACTAGTATGTCCTCAGCCGAGGCAGATTACACAACACGCAGTTACAAAACACCGCGTCCTTCACCGTAGTAGATTCACCGACGTCCACGTGCTCGTTTCCTTTCACAAACTCGCAGACTGCTGTAGAGGATGAAAAGAGAATTATCAATGTTTAGATCTTTTAAATCTAGATTGTTTAACAGATTAGCAGATGCACTGGGGCAAAGGGGTGTGTCTGTAAACCTTAAGGAGGGCTGATAAGAGGCACCACGAGGAGATGAGCAGAGATGATTTCAGGAACACTCCGAGGACAGTCGAACACTGGACGTAATAAATAGCCTCCAACACAGAGTCCGCTTTAACCGGACCGGCCGTGGAAACCAAATCCCAGATGAAGCAAATCGCTGCTTGGGATGAAAGTACGTCCACTGAGAAGATGACAGTGACATGTTGTGAGGGCTTTCACTGCCAGATGCATGGATGGTTATTGAAACACAAATGTTACTCAGCACGGCCTCTCTAAAGCTCCCTCTGTGCCACAGTGAGAGGCTGTGAGACTCTCCACAATGGAGTGTGTGTCCACGTGTCTGTGTGTGACTGACTGCAATAGAGCAGTTCAACATAAATACTGTGCCTGTTTGTGTGTGTAAAACACTATGTCTGATGATTAAGAGTCCTGTGACACCCCCCACCCCCACCCCCCACCCCCACCGCTCTAAAAATAGTTGACAAAGAGGATCTAAGACCTCTTCACCTCTCCACCACAACCACTGTACGGCTTCCAAATGAGTATGAAGATGTACACACAGCCAGTACTCACTCTGCCTGAGTCCGTGTTTTCCACCTCCTGTGTGTGTCACTGTGTGTGGAGGTGTAGGTGGGGTGGTGATGATGTACGGGCGGAATTCAAGTGAAAAAATCCAATGTCTTGCAGGACAACCGACAGAATAATTGTCAATAATGAACGTATTTAACAATGAACTGCTGGAAGACGTGCACCACATGGCAACATCAGCGAAAGTAATCAATAAGATTGCCTCAAATCATCTTTTGAGCGGTGGTGATGGATGGATCCAAACAAAACTGAAGCCTGTTAGTACTAATATTTTGAATTGATTTATATACTATATATATATATATATATATATATATATATATATATATTAAGAGAGTGTAATGACTGATACTGACCCTAACAATTGTCATGTCATTTCATCTTCTACTGCTGCTTTTTCCAGTATTCTGGGTCGTGGGGTATTTCTACCAGTACACATAGGGCCATTGGGGGTATCAGTGTCGGCGCCAGTGACACTGCAGCAGGGTCCAAGTGGAACTCGAACCAGTAACCTTTGCTTCCAAAGACGACTGCTCCAACCACTGAGCCACGAACCCTAACAATTTGACAATGAAAAAGTAAACTTCACTGTTCATAATGATGAAAAACAAATTGATTCAATACGTACGTATATGCGATGTACACACATATTTATCTGAAAAGGTTTGATGCTGTGCCAGTTGGGCTCTACAAAAGATTTATACAAATATATCTAAATGCTTTGGCCTTTCAAAGTTGCTGAGAACAAGTCTTCATTGCAGCCCTAATTTAGGTCATGACATAGTGTTGAGATTCATTCACTTCCTTTGGTGCTATTACCACTCGTCCTGTTTCACTTTTGCCCACTGGCCACAAAGGGCACAGAGCTTGTGAATCTGTGACGCAACAATGGTTCGAAGCCGCACACTGAAACCTTGTCATGGCAGGGAAGCATGGACACGTACTGAAGTTCAGCCCGGCCCAGTCACTCCTCGCGTCTGAGCTGGAATCAAGCAAATCAAATTGATCAAAAAGAATGCATATGAAAGCACGGGAGGGAGGGGGAGAGAGAGAGAGAGAGAGAGAGAGAGAGAGAGAGAGAGAGAGAGAGAGAGAGAGAGAGAGAGAGAGAGAGAGAGAGAAGGGTGCCACGGCGCTGTGGCACCCTGTTGCTTGGTGGAGGCTTGTGTTGAGCTCACCCAGTGGTGTCTTTATTTGATTGGACTCTGTGATGTGGACGTTGCCAGTCGTTTGTTTGTGGACTTTTGCACAATGTTGCTGCTGCATCGGAACTAGCTCATCGCACTCAGGGGACAGCAAACATGTCATATGTGTCCCAGCCTGCTTACTCATGAATGGAACTTTTTTTAAATCAGACATTTTGATGATACCCCTTTAATAATGGCACTGACTGGGCCAGTACACCCAAGTAACCGTTTCATGCTACTCTTGTTGTACTACTGCAACCATGGATTCTCAACACTCTTCATTTTTTGTTTAATCTTTTGCAGTGTCCTTTAGTAGTATTTATAACTGCATATCATTCGTAAGCGATTTCCTCAAACAAGCAAAAGACATGATTCTTGGAAATAGAAGCGAGGAAGTGCCTTGTAACCAAATCGGCCGTAAAATCTCACAATATAAACCCACAGGCCCAGTGAAACTAATGATCTGCGTACGTGCAGCATCTCTGCAGAAACATGAATAGTGCGATTGACAGTTTGTGTTTCTGCGTTTGTAAAACCTGCGAGCGCAAACCGACCACAGCCGTTAGCACGTCTGACAGCACCACAAAATCACCTCCCGTGACACACTGGCAAATACCCACTTCTCAGGCAGGAAGCAGTGACAGCGGGCAGGAAGTGAGTGACAAACAACAAACAGGGAAAAAGACCCAGCCAGTCATTCATAAAAAGAAACGCTGATGAACGCAGAATCAGAGGCTGAGCTGCAACAAAACAATGACATAATAACGTTTTCATAATCACCTAAATGTATATTTTTTTCCCATTACTCTTAAATGAGCCCATTAAGCTAGATTTACGTGAGGAGAGAGTCCTCCCTATGGGGCTGCCATGTTTTTACAGGAGCCTAGAGAGGACACACCAAACATCTTTCGAGTTTTAATGACAACTAAAGTCTACAATAGGTCATCCTGCATGCTTGGAAGGGGAAGGGTGAGGTGATGGATACACCAAATCCTAAACACTGCACCTTTAATCATTAAGGATTACTCAGTCCTCTGGGGAATCAACAAAAAATGACTTACAGTTTAACGCAAGTGTGAACAAATGTCATTCACCGGGTTTCTTGGTTAACTGTCACGTGGGCTTGCGATATCCTGTGAAATCCTTCTAACATGTGCAAATGAAAAGACAACTTCCGTAGAGGAGGTACGAATGATGACTGCAGTTCCTGTTGCGCCCCACATGCTGTCTCGGACACGTGCTTTACTGGTCACTGTCCACGCGCACACTGATGGCTATTGCTGCCCATTTTCTGTCTATTCAGGTTCTGAAATAAAGATACTGATGAACGTTGACAGATAACAGAGCTCTATTCCCTCCTGTTGCACAACCCCTCATGCACCTCAGTCATGATCCCTCCCCGCAGGGTGACAGCTCACCCTTTCCATCGACCTCACTCTTGTGAGGTCAATGGGAGAGGAGGTCGCTTCCCATGACCTCACTCTGACATCACCGTTACAACTTGGTCTTCAACAAATATTCTGCACAATAGACATTCCAAGCCGCCACAGTAGGAAACGTTCTCTAATGAATTGTAACATTACAGCTCGTTTTTTGCTGAGCTGGCATAAACATCTCTCTGCTTTACACTGGAGGCTGTCATTTGCCTGCAGCCACAGCAGCCTGTCACAGGGGCTTTAAGTCCAGTGTGGCCATAATCATGTCCAATCCACTTAACCAATGAACGGACACCTCCATCCATGAGCCAGAGAATACAACACCACATCGTAATACTTTGAAGGTGCCCGTCTGAAAACTATGCACGGCAACACAATGATGTTTGTCTGCCAGTGACGTCGCAATGAGACAGTCTTGACGATGACTGCATCCTGTTTGAATGAGATCAAAGGCGCGTGTATTCTACAGCTACATCGGCAGGAGCTCGCTGAGTGGAGGAAAATGGAAGGAGAGGGTGAGCAATGAGGAGAGGATGGTTTTTGAGCAGGTCAGATCAAAGTGATGACAATTACAAATAGCACAGAGACGGTGTCGCAATATACTACGCCATTGTTGACACTTCCTGTGTGAGTCTATTCAAAGCAACAGCCGTGTCACCATGAACTGCACTGTCAGCATTTGCACACATGATGGTCGGAGGGTTGAAAGAAAGGGCACAGAACTTCAAATTATAGATCAAACATTGACTCAAGATATTGGATCATCAGTATATATTGATATATTCCATCTCTATTCATGTAACACTGGCCGTCACTTGATTGGTCACTGCGAACATTTCAGACTTTTTTCCCCAGGTCATGTCACAGTCATCCACAAGGGCAAATCTTTGTCTCTAATCACTTACTATTCAGACTAGCGAGGGCATTATTAAAATATTTGCATTCCGTTTCTGTGGTGAACAAATTGCAACGTGGCTTTGCAAAGGAATATGGCAACTTTGATAGCTTTTATATTCATTTGACATGCGTGTGAGCAACAATGCCAGATCTCTGAAGCTCCGCCCAAAGTCAAACAACAACAAAATAGCGGCACAGTGGTGGAGCCCGACAGTGGCGTCTTGTGAATCCACTAATGTAATAGTTATGAACAAACATTGGGCATCAATATTGCATTTGGCAACTTCCTATAAGTATTTGTCCTACAGTTCAAATCGACTCTCGATGGGTTCAAACCCTGTGTGCTCGTGTCGCAGCGTAGGTGTGCATCTAAAAGCTGATGGAAAATACCTGCAGTAACAACACATCCTGAACATGTTTGCCGTCATCCTTTCAAAGGGTCAATTGAAAAGCAGAAAACACCCATCTGCCCCCACGTTTTTAAAGCCCCTTGCCACCGCCTTCTTTCGGGTGAAATCAATTGAACTTGAGCCTATTACATACTCAACTTCCCATCTCGGAAAATAGGATCTCACAAGTTCCACTTTACAAGCAGTATCGGTTTGAACATGCCCAGGACACACTGTCCACACTCAGCCAGTGGTGTCATGCACTAAGCACACGAGGGCTCCTGCAAGTGTGTGGTAATAACAGCAGGGAACTGTCACAGTCAGCTCCACCAGGGGCAGGTCATACCGATGATCGTATCGTGGTGCACACATTCGCACAAACTGTTTGTCTCATATACTGCTGTCAACTAAAAAAAAAAAAATGTGTGACGATATGTACTTCCTTCGTGTTGGTTATGACGCTCATCACCGACGGCTGTTGTTATTATTCTATTATACACTTCATTTGCCACAAAGAATAATCGGATCATGTCAGGAAAACGAACAGTGAGACAGCACACGTGAGACATCAATTGGGAAAGCATGCCTTTGGTGTTGCAAGAAAAATGTGATTCACTCGATTAGTGGGTGTTTTTCCTTGTGGAGAGGCGTTTGAACAGAAGGAGCAGAAGAGGAATGCCAATGAGAGATGATCTAACACCAAGAAACAGCGACCATAGTTACCATGCCTCAGAATATCAATTAGTTTACACTTAGAGAAAATGACACCATAATAAGATTCTTTCAGTAGGAAGAATGGGTTGGAAATAAAATGAGATTCATCGGCACCCTGTTGATTATCGAAGAGGAATATGACAGTTGACACACACACACACACACACACACACACACACAGCGCCAATGACGGACACGTGATGGGTGTTTGAGTGATCCAGTGGGGAAATTAGGGACATTCAGGGCAAGAAGAGTCAAGACAAAAAAGTTAAATGTTCTGCAAATATTCAATCAAATGATTGATTTGAGAAAATAAACAAAATATAATACCAAAATCAAATGTATAGTGACGGCGGTGCAAAGAAAACAAAAATCTAATGACTTCACACCTCCCTCAGATGCTAGAAGAAAAAAAAGGATGGAGGTATGATGAAAGAAGAGGAAATATGGAGAGGTTTTGACTGCCTTTAAATGAAAGTGAGCAAGTGAAGGAAATGTAACACAGATGAACAGATGCGAGGTCACGTCAGAAAACGAAGGGAAACATCAATGAGCGATAAACAGACACAGAGAGGGAGAGAGAGATAAGAGAAGGAACGAGATTGAAAAGCAACGTGTGATACAATGTGTGACTGTAGTGGGAGGACACAACTGGGTCGAGAGTCCACAATAAGACTCTGTTTTTGCCAGAGAGAGAGAGAGAGAGTGTGTGTGTGTGTGCGTGTGTGCGCGTGTGTGTGCGCGTGTGTGTCAGTGAGGACAGTCCCGTGCCCAGCACAAACACTGCCCTTGTGCTGCCCTTGCCCCCATCAACCCCTCATAACCAAAACCCACCCCTCCCTCCCTAAAATCTCTCACTTCTTTTA
>JAFBJT010110024.1:71771-82834 GCA_016785325.1 Chascanopsetta lugubris | reverse complement strand
CACCCGGCCCCACCACACACACACACACACACACACACACACACACACACACACACACACACACACACACACACACACACACACACACACACACACAGCCCCATCAGTACACAAGCTCCAGTGAAAACAGAGGCTGGAGGGGGCAACAGGGTCACATGGCACTGGTCACACAGATACCCCTCCCTACAGTAAACAACCACACTTGCATGCACATTGCTGTATGTCTCTGCAGGGTGGGATCTGTAGCTGGAGGCAGTTTACGCGAACCTGTAGCCACAACCACATATTCAAGGCAAGCTCCGAAACAACCACACGTGCCACCGACATTAGGATGCACGTGTGGCCAATTTTGATTCTGAGAAAATGCAGATCAACCAACGGACTACTCCTCTATTTTTGTCTCATCTGCTCTTGACAATGAATTTGTTCTTCTTCTCAGCTACAAAAAAAAAACAAAAACCTACAACCCTCTACTTGGAATTCTGCTTCTTTCTCATCTCCTCTCTCCTTTGCCTCGGTATCCAGCCGGTGATCTGTAGGCTGAGGATAGTGGAGGTGGCCAGTGTGGTTCTTCCTGTTTTGAGTGGGATGACGTACTTACAGCTGCTCTATGAGGATGACATAAGGATTAGCCTTTGTTCCATGTGACAGAAAAAAGATGTGTGGGAGGAGGGGAGGGGGGAGGGGGGGTCTGATTGGAAGCTCGGACAAAGAGGACATAATAAACGGCTATCAAGAAAGTCATCATATCATATGTTAAGTCAGTTTTTTTTCCACCCAACACAGCAACAGTACTTTTTTAATGACTACAACTCCCGATAATCAATTAATTTACTACTTTATTCCCAAAATATCAATCAAAGGCTACAAAGGGTCTAAATTTCACAGAAATCTTTTGATTCATTTGAAAGCAGCTCCTAGGTATGTATCTATGGTGGGAAAGCTGCACCACTCAAAGTTTTAGCTTTTAGCATATGAACTAAATTGAACATTAGTGAATACATTTTTGCAATGAGTGAGCCCTGCTGTGGTTCAGGGTTGAGAGAGGCCTTTTGTTTTCAAAGTAGATTCATGGGCTTTTGCTTGGTGCACATTGTGATCCTTAGAGAGTGTAACTTATGCTGGATCTAATATTATCTTTGTGTAAAGCTTGGGACGTGTCATTCCAGGAATCAGCGCTTAAGATGCCTGACCTGGAATAGGCAGTAGTAGTATGAAGAGAAACCGGGTCTATTTTTTATTTGTTCTTGCCAATCTTATGTCTCGTTTAACCATTTTATATGTCTTAGAGATTGCATGTCTTACTTTACATATTATCCTGACTCATACAATTATTCTAATCCAAAAGATTCCAAAGACATATATCTCAGAGTGTATAAATAAATATAAATCGATCAGGCTCGTTCTTTACTCTCAGATTTCCTCCACCACATCTATGTCGCACATTTGAAAAACCCTTCACCATCTGTTTGAGCTTTATTTAGAAGTAGCAGTAACTATAGCAACGTCGGCTTTTCCTTTGACCACGGGATCGATCTTAAATTCTCCTACATGATAAAAGAGACAAATCAATGGTGACAAAGGAAGAACAGTATTAAGAGGTTGTTTGAGGTCACAGTCAGCCGCACGGCTCCTCTCTGCCATGAGATGCTTCCGAAGTGGGAAGTGTGAAAATAGATGTGTACGAAAATTCCGGCCTGTGACACACAGACACACAGCGTCCACGGGAGTGCAGTCACCAATTTTATTGTGAAACTGCAGAAAGAAGCAAACAGAAATAACACGGAGCTGTCACAAATGTAGCCGGGGTGGCTCCCACGCACAGTGGTGTGGTAGCATCTTGCTACCACCATTTATCCTGCTCACAAACAAAGGCGCCACACATTGGCACTGAATGGCACGCACGCACGCACCAACACACACACTCGCGAAAACACACACACACAGGCCAGGAAATGAGTTGGTTCTTGGCTCTGGCTCCAATCTCGCTGCAGAGGTGACTGCATTGCTAGAAACACTTAGCTGCAGTTCGAATGCCCTCCCACCCCCCTCTCCATTTGTCCGTCTGCCTTGCCACAACATCCGCTCGAGTAAATGTAACACACGCGCACACACGCACACACACGCACACACACATACACACACCAGTGTTGTCAAGCACAAAAATGAAAACCAGCTAGAAGTCGAGACCAATACATCTCGCTTTTTTGCAGACAGGAAACACAAAGCATGTAGGTAAACAGATTATCTTCACCCTCCATCTAAAATTAGTCAGCTTTGACAGAGCATTAACTATTGTCCCGCTGTGCAGGCCTAATTATACACAATCTCTGTGATCCCTTGGGTGGCGGGGTCAGTGCCATAAAGATTATGTCCACCGAACTCACTCCTGAGAATTAAAAGGGCAGAGCTTCCTTGGATTGTTTGAGTGAAAGCGTTTTTTTATAGAGTGCAGGGTGATAATGGCAAACAAAAAAAGAAAAAAGAAAATATCAGGAGGTCAATTTCAGGGGGAAAAACAAAGCAGACATTACTCATTTGTCCTATGACTTTGAAAAGCAGCTGTGTGTGTGTGTGTGTGTGTGTGTGTCAACTTGTAATAGGAGGGGATGACCATTGAGACAGAGCGTACAATGACCAATTGGATTAAGATGTTTTTTCCATCTTTGTTTGGCAGGTAGGAGGGAAGGAGGTACACATGGGTGGGAGGCATCTACACTGGTTACTGGTAGTTATTTACCGGCTACTGGTGCTGATTGATGGCAGGAAATGTGGTTATTACGCTGATGGATGTCAAAGCTGCAGCCGGTCTACCACATTTAGAAAGTGTGAGGAGGAGGAAGGATGTTAAGATAGTATTTACTCTGCCAGCGTTTGAAGCTGGCAAACATGCCATCATGGTGAAGAGAGGCAGGAAATGAAAATACAATTCAGAGGCAGAATCTTTCCAGCCAAACGGCTCAATCGGCTGAGCCCGAGCTACATTATGCAAAGTGTATAGACCGAGCCAGAAATGTCAATATCAATAAAAGCATCAAAATAGTCTATGAAATTAACAATGAGTTCAACAAGTTTGTTGATTAATTTGAGAGAATAATTCTTCTTTGGCATTCTATTACAACAGTTGCGCTGCTCTACTTCTGCAGACTCTACTGTCTGAATGCAGCATAGGAGAGTACATTTCAGCTATTTGAATATTTTATACTGGAAAAGTCCCGCAAGTAAAATAGCTAAGAGTTGCGTGCTATTTCAGTGGCATTTCAACATGGCAGTTTGTTTGAAAAGGATTTGCCCCTGGTGTAAAAGAAAAGGGGTTATACTGGAAGTTATTTTAGCCAACTCTTATACGCTGCATGCATCTATGCTTGTTAAACTTAATGAAAGAAAGGTTCTATAATGTTAACTTTCGGTATGCCCCACGATAAATACAGCAATAGTCTCTTTCACACAAGTTGAATGGCATTTAGCAAATAAAGGTTGCTGCCAGGCACTGGAAGCAGATAAGGATATATAACTGGATATATTCAACCTTGTACTTAATGGCCTCCCAAATGCACGTGTGTCCTATTTTAGACCAATAATGAAGGAGTAATCACACCACAGTGAAAGTAAGGCAAGTTTTAATTAATTCGGTATCTATATAGATTAGAGACTCCGCCGTGCAGATGCAAATCGGCGAAAAAATCGCCTTCTTCCCTGCAAACCCAACAAAATAAAGGAGAAGAGAGGCATGAATAAACTGCAGTCTAGCACTGATTTGGAGAATCATTGCACAGCCACCATTTCAGTATCAATTAATCACTTGCAAATTTTCCTCACTGCTGATGAATCAAATGACTAATGGAGTGTCAAAATATAATGACAAAAGATGACATTTTGGTTTGCCAAAACCAAAATTTACGGATCAATATAATCATTTCACATTAACTTCATATTACTGAAGAAAAGACACTGTTGTACTTAATCAGCCATTAACTCCTTTACTGCACTTTGATCAAAAGTGGGTCAGTAGTGCTGAGAGTGCCACAGTTCAGTGCTTTGGTTATTGGTTCTGAAAAAGGGTTTTGGCGATCAGCTTCTGGGCGACGACATCAAACAGTGAGGCAGTTGGACATCTGTGCAGACATTCTGTGGCTACTTGAGTATGAGCTTTGTGGAGACCGATTAGATCTCACCAGGTTACATCTATGCATGAGACAAATAAAATGAACGATAAAATAAAATAAATGTAAGAATAAATAAATAAATAAAATAATTTAGTAACCGAATTACAGAATTATAAAAGTAACTGGTAACTACTGAGGTTTGGAATGTTGGTGATGTTAAAATACTCTGGCATGAGTTGATTTTGGCTGCAATTGCTTTACTTCATTGTTGTTACATGTGCCCTGCCAGCTTTGACAAGGAAAGGCGATGTGTGGAAATACTTTGAAAAAAGATGATGTCGAAATGAAGTGCAAGATATGTTGAGTTCATTTTGCATCTTATAGAAGTACTTATTTGTTACCACATGCACTCAAAGCAGAAGAAGAAGCTAGTGGGGACAGATCACAGGTGGTCCTGCATTACAATGTCCGTCAGCCATGTTGCCAAACGCTGTAATGGTGATACCAGGGAGCAGAGAAGATGACCCCGCTAATGACGAAAACGATGAGTATGGATAAGCTCCCGTTACCTTTTGTGGAAAGAGAAGTCTTCCCTGAGCTAATGGCGTTTGTTATGCCAGAGCGCAAGCTAGCATCATGGCAAAGAACCGCTAAACTACAGAGATCTCCACTGTCCACTGGAGTCCAGAGTGCTCCTGAAGGTGGCAGAGATTGCAGCGACGGTCAAGCTCAAGAAGTCAAAATAGAAAGACATTTGAAATAAACGTCCCGCTGTCGGGATGGAGAAACAAAGAGGGGAGACGACAGATGAGCTTGCGCCGGGAGAAAGGCAGATCTCTGACGTGAAAGTAGTGCACGTTGGCTGACTCCAACACATTCCTCGCCTGTCAGGACCAAGCCTACTCTCCCAGATTCCAGTCAAGTCAGTCCATTCTTCCCTCATGATCGCACAGCAACACACACACACACACATACACACTCACACGCACGCGCAAAAGTAGGTCAAGATAATTCCGATGATAATTAGATACTGCATAGACACCCAAAGACAGACATGGACACACAACACGCACATATACACATACGTCGATGCAGTGACCTTATAAAGCACTTGTAGCAACTAATGAATCATTCCTAACCTGTATCAAGACCAATTCATGCCTAACCCTAACCTGCACCCGGACACCAGACATCGTGCTTTACTAGGACCCAGCTTTGGGAGAGAGGGAGGGAGAGAGAGAGAGAGAGAGAGAGAGAGAGAGAAAGAGGGTCCTGAAGAGGCAAACACAAATGAAAACATGCGTACACAGCTGGAGGAATAGAGGGATTACCTGCTCTTTCTCAAAGTCTCTTATTTCCTGTGCCTCTGCTCCTCACTGGGGTTTGGTCGATTGCGTCTGGGACACTGCATCTGATGGACGGGAGGATGAAACAAAGTGACAGTTAGGGGAGGAGGGAAAGCCGCATATCACGGTAGATGCGCGTGAGCTGTTTACACATGCATGTTGGAGCCTTGTGCAAGAAGAGGGATGGGACGGGATTTTAAAAACGAAGTATTCGAGGGAGAAAAAGATGAGGAAAGTGGGAGGGAAGTGATTGATTTTCTGATTTGCGCCGTCTCTAAATCTTCACTCTGCAAAGTGAAAACTGCGTCTCGCCTGGTCTGAAGGGGCCCTCGGCTTCACTGTCATCTGAGATAAGGCAACAGAAAGTACACGGAGCTTTGTTTGCCATCCATGACCCCTCTTGTTTGTCCTCACTTCTAACTTCTCCTTTTTCTACGACACCTAATCCCTTCCTTTCCACGCAAGGTCGCAGCCGAAGACGATACTAGAAATGGCCGAGGAGGCAGTTTGTCTGAGCAAGAACAAACCGTACATCATTTTGGAAACGGTGAAATAAAACCAAATTAAAGTACTGCAGCAGCATAATCTAAGACGATGAGTGTGCGATTCATCCCATCCATTTTTAGTCATGTTTATCAATTTCAACAAGAACTGCTGATGCCGAAGGCACCTCATTGACGCATCTTTGCAGTGTGTATGTGAACTTAGTGCTCAGCATATGTCTTTGAGGTTTGTCATTGCTATCTAGTGTTCCCACAATCACAACACATTTAGTGTCGAATGGAGAAAACCAAGTGATTGAAAGTGTTTTTGAAAAGTTGTTTTCAGTGAGAGGAGAGACACAAAAATACATGAATCACATTACGGAGGAACATCTGAGTCATGTCTACGAGGTGTTGACTCTGGTTTTGTCATACTTAGCATGAGGGAGCTGGTCTCTTCATTCAGATAGCTGCTATTCACACAGTGTTGCGTGACTTGGTTTACACCAGGGTACAGCTCATCCCTTTGCGGTCAACCAACAAGGTAAACAACGGATACTGTCTTACAGATATCAGAGGGGGACAAGAGACAGAGAGGGGCAGGAGTGATGAGAGAGGAGAGCTGGCCCGGACTAACGGAGCAGAGTCTCTCCGTTTGTGATTTTATGAGTTTCGGAGTTATGTTGGCAAGAGAACCCACACACCGACACGAGTAGTCATGCCCATTAATTGTCCTGTGTGTAAGATTTAGGTCAAATGTCCCATTTGAAATATAAAAGAAAATGTACGCATGTTAAAAGACGGCGATACTTTCAACAACTAATGCAAGAGAAATATAAAGTATATGAATGAAAGACTTTGTCCAACATTGAATATTTCGGGTGATACTTGACTGAAGGCCACTTCTTCACCACTCAGATCTCACTAAACACTATACATACAGACATATACAAACACATACATTTGATTCTATTTCATTTAACTTTATCTTTCCTTTGAAACAGGTCTACACTGTGTTCTTTCATTAAACAAACAATGTTATTCCTCTTATTTACACGTCAGCATGTCATTTCTGTCTCTACTCGGCTGCCGAGTCTCGAATCAATGCGCAGGCACACAGGCAGGCGCGTGCGTGCGCGCAGACGCAGGCACGTGCGTGCGCGCAGACGCAGGCACGTGCGTGCGCAGACGCAGGCGCGCAGACGAGTGAGCGAGCAGAGAGCACGGGTTGGAAGAACATGCCGCGTCAACCCCCCACCCACGGCTGTAAACCTGGGGGAAACACTGTGTGTGTGTGTGTGTGTATAAATATGTATACACAAATACATATAGTGTGTATGTATGTACACACTATATGTGTGTACACACACACACACACACACACACACACACAGGGGTGCAACTTACAATTCTTTTGAAATAATAGCTTAGTCTATTGAACTTATGGCTTATTGACAACATAACATTTTAAACAAAGGGGAAAAAAGGCACATTTCTCAAGTCTGAGACAAATGTCCTTTTATACAAATGTTCCAAATACCTCTCACACAAAGCCTGGAAAAAAAGAAATCAAGGTCCTATTTACATTTCAAGAGTAATTGTGGCTACAGACAACGATTCAGCCGCTGTTGTTGCTCATGCTGTGCACAGAAAACACTTTGTGCCAGCTTCAACCATACAAAATAAACAGGGGGCAAAGGGCATCCTATCTGTACGCGCGGACAATTTGCAGCAGCTTCTCCTCCACGACCGTCTGCCGACAGTTCAAAGAGGTGACGGTATGGAAGCCAATGTGGGAACTTAAACAACTGCAGTGTACGGTCAGAAAAAAGAAAAAGAAAAAAGGCATCACTGCCGTGCATGCCAGTGACTTGTAATGCTCACACTCTGATTGAGACCAGCAGACTTCCTGTTTTCCCCGCAGTGGTTAAGATTGTCCATCTTGTTTACTGGGGTGTGACGCAGAGAGTTTCATAGAAACAAGCGAGGTGAGTGAGTTTGAGTCAGAGAAGCTGTTTGTGGTACATCGCGTTCACAGCCGAGGTGACAGGCTCATCCTCAGAACAGGTGAGGCCTTGAGTTTCTATGGACAAAGAGACTTTGAGGATGTTTGTGTTTGTGTCTTCTCCACACACTCCAGGAAATGATCTGCTGAGCGCAACGATAAAAATCACAGGGCAGCAACAGTCAATGTTTAAACTCCCTGTCTGAATTCAGCTCAGAGCGTCACATGATCCACAACAGAGCGAGTGTGATTGAGTGTGTGTGTGTGAGTGTTACAGTGATTTGAGGAGAAATGGAGATAGGACGACAGACAGAGGGCTCAGTATAGAGTGGTTAAGTGATGACGTTTTTGCCACAGGGCCAAACCCAAAATTAGCTTTGCCTCAGTTCTTTAGGAGAGAAAAAACTACAGTGCAACGTCAATGGCTTTTTCAGTTTGTTTTTGGGCTGGCGCGGAGAATAATCTGTTTAATCATAGCTCGTAAAAACAAGGCCGCAGAGTCAGTGACATCTTACAAATCTCTGAGCGATTCTGAAGAAAATCAGACTTATTGCTCAACATTGCATTTCGTACTTTTCAAGAAGGGGACTCCACAGATATCAAAGAAATATCCTTCAACTACTCATTTGTTTCAATTCCCTGTAACACATCATCTCATTCAGTGCGACAAACACGGAAGCTGGTGGTGACGTGACTTTCAATGAAATGTTTCAAAACTGTTTTTTTCTTGGTTTTGTGTTTTCCATTGTTGACGTGTTGACTACAGGGCTGTTGGTGTGGATAATGATTGTACCATGTTTAATAAGTTTCAATGGGGTGGAGTGGCTGTAGATGTGTGTGTGTGTGTGTGTGTGTGTGCCTCTGTGTGCGCCGCGGTGACAGTGACTGTCTCTCTCTCTCTCTCTCTCTCTCTCGCCAGTTGACACATTGCCGGCGATTGACCGATACTGCCCTCGCAATCGACGCAATGGGCACCCCTGCTGTACGGCCTCGGTGAAGGTATGTGTTCTTCAGAGAGTCACTGTAACATGTTGGCCAAGTAAAATGGGTTATTATTATCATTTTGACAATAGCTCTCCTCCCGTTCTGTTTTTACCAAACACGATTCTGTTGGTTTGGATAGAGCAGATTTAAATGATATAGTTCATTTACTTGATTGATTTGTACTGAGATTGAATCAACATGTTGACTGAACCCGTCCAATTTTTTTATTTGATATTATAACACGTTATTTTAACATTCTTCAGAGATATTCTAATGTACTTAAAAATCATTTGGAATCTGAATCTAGCATTAGTTAATAAGTTAATTTAATTTTGAACTTACTTTATCAAAGCTGTGAGTTGGAGTTTATTCTAAATTCTGTAAAAGCATATTGGTCTAAGATATTGGTTATTGGCCTGATTATCTGCTAATCATAACATGTCTGAGGAACCAATGTAAATGAATCCCTACATCTGTCATGTATTATGATTACTATGTTAAGCTTACAAATGACGAAGGAACAGCAGTTAAAAGACAGAGTCAAATAGTTATGTTTTAAAACTACAATAACAAAATACTATAAAAAAAACCTATTCTTCCTTGAAACAATGACTCAGAACATTTGAATGGTTTTCAGAGAAAATCCACATCTGAGTTCCATGAGTTGCTTTGCTGTGTATGTTGTAGATTAACCAACTTTCACGATGTGCGGCCTTCATTTCTGAGGAATCCTGAGTTGACAGCACAACATGCACAGTTGTGGTTTGTGATGACCGCTTTTTAAATGTCGTGTGACTATTGTTGTTACACAAAAGGGATTTGGCACCTGCACATACACTCCGTTTCTGTTATGAAGGACTTAACCACACAAACAACAAAAAACAGTACTTAAGTCTCATTTCACATCTCATGTTCACGTCAATGCCTAATGTCTATATTCATAAGTAGTGACGACTAAGGGGAAGTTCACCAAAAGTGTGAAGGTGAGAGGGCCATTTTAGTATATGTCGCTTTTTCTGTGTTACCGAGCGTCTGTGAAGCTTTACAACACGTTAGAAAAAAATATGGTACGACTGCTCCATGCATATAGTAACACAGACAAACAAAATGAGATTTTCTCAACTTCCAATCAATTTCAGATCTGCCCCTTGAATTGCTAGAACTGTTCCATTTGTGTAGTTTGTCTTATATCGGTACAAATGCACAGAGACCCATGCACACACATACAGTACATACAAACACACAGTCACCCTTCCTTTCCTCCACCCATCCTCTGTTCCAAGAATGACAGGAATGCACAATCCCAAAAATGTGGGCCTCATCAGCAGCCCCGTCTCTCACTCTCGTTTACCTTGGGGGGTGGGGGGCAACACACACACACACACACACACACACACACACACACACACACACACACACAGGCTTTTATTGCCGAAATCACATGGATCAGAAGTACATTCCCTTACAACTCTCATCAATATCCTTAACGTATTCTGACCTTCAGGACATGCAGACCAGTGAAAGTCATGTCATGTCATCTTCAACCGTTTATCCAGTCATTCGGGTAGGATCGAGTAGGATTCGAACCAGTGACCTTTGCTTTGTGACTGCTCTAACCACTGATCCACTGCCGCCCCGGCCAGTGAAAGTTCCTTTTGTAAACAAGAGGTTTTTCAGGCCCTGAAGCGTTACATAATAACCAAATCTCCAGGAGGACACTCCCTCCACTCACACTACACAATTTCTCCATTCTGTGCCTGACGATGACTAACCCCCCTCGGTGAAGTGTACGAAAAACATCTTTTCCATTTACAAGAAACACATTTACCATTACGATTCAAATCATTTGATCGACTCTTGCACCGCGTTGGCACTCCAAGAATGTAAAAGGCTCCTCGGAAGTAGGAAATCAACTTATGCCATGTTCTGGTAAAAATGTTGGGGGGGGGGGGGGGGTGAAAACACATCCAGTAAAGACGATTTAGTTAATGCCCTCAAACCATGCATGAGGAATGCAGGAGGAATGCACCAGGACAAATGTTTCACGCACGACCCAAACCAACAGTGGTCTTAAAGGGCCATTACATTTGACAATGCGTCATTGTAGCTTCAACATTGTTCAGTCACTTCTAAAAAACAA
>JAFBJT010110024.1:58044-71740 GCA_016785325.1 Chascanopsetta lugubris | reverse complement strand
TCCCCCGCCACCCCCCCCCCCCCTCCTTCCTCTCTTCCCTCCCTCACCCTGGCTCTCACACAGATTTTTGTGGAATGAACGCGATGGCTGGCATTTCGGTTTGGGAGGAGCCGCCGCACTTTGTTTGCCAACTTCAGTCGAAAAACGCGGCCGAGGAGACGACCGGCGGCGGGCGTGGTCCCCCCTGATCATAACGCCTCAGACAGTCCTTCACCTTAATAATTATGTCACGGGTTCGAGCCCGACGGACATGCACGACCTCGGCGCCGTCCACTAACCATCACGCTGTGGCTCCGTGTTTGTTTTGCGTTTGATCGAGAGACAGAGACAGAAAACAACATGTGGGCTGTTGGTCGGCGCTCTGATCCGAACCCGTCTCACACTCCTACGACCATGAAATCAGAATTAACCCGCACATTATTATAAAAAGCAGAATATGAGCATAATAACACTAATGGGTTCCATTCGATTCAAAAAGGGAATAGGAGGTCTCTGTGGTGATCCATCACACGTGACATCACTTTGTTATTCTCAATGACACAGGACGCACACTACATGTAAATGAATCCGTTAAAGGTGCAGTGCCCGGCACTTCGTCCGCTGAATATCCTTCGCTTCAGCCGTCTTCTTCAATGAGAATGTAGAACGACGTATAGAGGCTTTCGGTCACCGTCGCAACAACGCGGTGGCGGAAACATGGTGGTGCAACATGGCCGCCTCCATCGGGAGGATCTGCTCCTGATGTCACTGCAAAGGGCTCAAGCTGATCAATTCAGCAGTTAGCAAAATAAGTTCACATAAATATTCTTAAAGACTGGACCTCTCTTACATCTCATATCCAGAGCACATGACGAACATAAATCAGGAAACCACACGGCCGCTTTAAATCACAGCGCAAAACAATATCCACAGAGCAGTAAACACTCAAAGCCTTGGAGCTGTCGGAGGACACAGGAAACCCGCTGACAATATTTCAAACCCTAATGTGCCAGGGGCCGACAAATAGATTTTCAGGTCCAATTCAATACTGATCATGAAGTGGAAAACCGATATTTGGGACCGAAAGGCATTCGTGTCTCGGGCTTGTTTCACCAGCGCAGCAGCTTTGCTATCGGCTCAGCTCTTTAACATAAATTATGTACCTGCTTATTTGCTCTCCAGGATTCCTGCTGACTCTGCACAACAGTCAGAAGACAAATGACGAAATGTTTAGCGCTGATCTCATAAAACTCTCATCATCGGGGCGCATTACACCCGCGTTCATCATACTCGAAATCACACACAGTGAAGAGGTGCGCTCAGTCTCGTGCCTGTTGACGGTGTCGCCCCGTCGGCCGCCGCCCGCCAGAGGTGTGAGGTGCGAACGGAGCCCGGGATCGAACTGTTGCTGCGGGGAAGGTGTGAAAGTGAGTTCGGCTCAAATGGGCAGCGAGTTAATAATTTAAGATGCTCCTCCGTTCACTTCACTCAGCCAGATTACAGCCTCCAGAAACATAGAGGGGCTGGTGGGTGGGTGTGTGCGCGCATGTGTGTGTGTGTGTGTGTGCAGTGCAGGCTGGCAAATGCGTGCAAACATACAAAGATCTGCATACCAAGGAGGAAACATGCCAACCTGAACATGTCTGAGCCACAGTGACATGCAGCGGATATTAAATATGTAAACAACAGAGTTCTACATGCAGCTGTACGTGTCTCCACAAACCAGTTTCAACCTTTACCTACAGTCGTCATAACATTTATAACATCCCAGAACAATTTGACGTCAGCGTCTCTACAAGCTGAGCAGAAGTATGATATAATACCCTGTTATGACATCACAGTGACCGTGACCCCTGAACTCTACCCTGAGTCCAAATGAACGTTTGAAGGAGGACCTGGATGTATTTCGATGCTTTGACATCCACGACACTAACGAGGTCGACAGCAGGGTCACAGGGTCATTAACATTTAACCCATTATTTATTTTTAGTTCACGTGTCAATACAGGAAAAAAAAAAACGAATTTCGCAACAAACGCTCTCAAGGTGTCTGGCCCATAAAACAAGATAGAATTAAGAACTGAAATTCTTGCCAATTCTAATGATCTGATGGTGTGAACATTTATAATCGTTTAATTATACAGTCAAAATGGCTCACTTGGCAATAAAACGCCTCAAATGACATTTCTGCGTCATTTTTGACTGAGTAGTCATGACTACGCCGTTTACCCCAAACGGGTCTCGAACCAGCGAGCAAGGCAGCAGTGTGCATACGGTAAATGAGGTTAAAACCCCACTGGTGCTCAGCTCCACTCAGTCACACCTCCTCAGACGTCAGGGAGTGAGGCGCATTGCACTGCACAGCGCCAACTACTGGCCACTGTTACAACTGCATCACCACTATTATCAAAAAGGATTTCTCTCAAAATATATCAACACATACCATCATATCACATCAGCTTTATTCATAAAGCGCTTTTAAACATATAGTGTCATTGTTTTAAATTATACTCACGTCAGGGGTCAGGCTGTGCTCACCAGCCCTCGTGCACCAGAGCGGCGCCAAACATTAAGTGTAGAGTGGAACAGTTTTCCAAGAAGCAGCGCAGAGCAAATGTCCTGAGTGTGACATCGAATGTGTAGGTGCAGATGTGCTGGCGGTGGAACCTGGCGGTCTCCTGCTTCCCTAACTTATTAACGTTGCTCCTGAAGCGGATCCTCCGCCGCCTTGCTGATTGCTTTTCATATGCATCATTAGACACAGAGTATTACCGAGATGAACAAACCGTTTTATATACAGTGTCGGCTGAAGGGGGGGGGCGGGCTGGAGGGGGAGGAGGGCAGGGTGTGAGCGGAGCAGGGCAGCGAGTGGCATATGTATATGGATGCAAATGCAGGCACGCACACACACACACACACACACACACACACACTCTCACACTTGTATATGCCAGGATCATCAAAGCTGATTCCGGATTCATCAGGCACATGCAAGGTCACAGCAGCAGGGGAACACAGGCCCCAATCAAATCGGAATAATTTAAAACAGCATCTAAGTGACATGAATGAATGTTGAAATCCATCGTCTGTTTCGCAAAACCGAGGTCTACACGACAGCCCGATATGTTTTTGTTTTCACTAACTCCTCCGCGCTGCTGCCTGGAAATCATTTCCTTCAGTCCCGATTAGGATCAGATCTATTTTTTCCCTTCCCTGCGTCTGGGCTTTAATGAACACGCCGCTAAGACGGCGGCCAGCGCCGGACATTTAATTAAATGAGTGGGTGGCCGCACGCAGATAAAGTATCCACGGGCAGGGGGACGGTCAGACTCGCTCCGCGTCCCCTCTGATTAACTCCACATCACCGTCACTGGGACGCCGGAGTCAACCCGCCCTCATGTTGTGGCCCCGTCTGTGGAAACACGTGGGTCGTACAGACGCCGGTGAGATCATGAGAAATAACAAGGGTCGCGCTCCAACAGCCACGAGGTCTCCTCCATTACAGGAACGTGTGATGTTAACGAGCGACTACTGTTATTCTGAACAATTACAGAGAGAGAGAGAGGGAGAGAGAGAGAGAGAGAGTACAGATGATTTATTGGGAATAAACTAATGAGAGTAAATGTAAATAAATGGATGTAGTGAGGTGGCGCAGTGGTTCGCACCGCAGCTTCATGATGGCCACAATATGCCGGACTGCCTCGCTGCCATTTTTCTCATTAGGTCGTCGCTACGATCAGAGGGTCTTTCCTATTCAGTGACCTCTAGTGGTGAAATTGCGTGTTGCAGTTGAATACCCTTGAGCTAACCTCGACCCTTTGAAGCATGTGGGGGAAGCTACGGAAGCCTACGCTGACCATTACAACTCAAATAATGACAGTGTGTGTGTGTGTGTGTGTGTGGTGCAACATGGCGCCTCCCACCCCTGATGTACACCCCTACGGTATAAATGGCTCATTCTAACGAGGTAAAAACAATATTACGCATTCAGATGATTATACACTCAGAAATACATTAGTGCAACTATTTCATATTCCAACAAAGACGTGGGTGTTGTTTGGTTTAACATGGTGTATTTATTTTTCTCCATAAATGCCATGTGTACTGTAAGTACTGTAAGTACACATGTGTACTGTGTTTCAGTGTGAAGGTTACTGCTCCCGACACAGTGTTTAGATTCACAGATGAAACGCTGCTGCAGCTTCTCTCTCTCTCTGTCAGTTGCTGAAGCCTGAGCCCGGTGCTGGCTTATGGCCACTATAGTTATCAAGTGATTCATGCATAATTTAATAATGAAGTCGAGCTCATTAACATTCAAACTGCTCCTTTTCGAGTCAAGGCAAAAACCACAAAACGTGAGTTTCTCCATCAAGGTCAGTCGTTCCATAAAATTCAGCCCCTTCACATGCATCGCGATTCTGTTACAGTATCATGGGCAAATAATGATTTGCTTCAAACATGAATACATCCATAAATAATAGTATTCCAAAACAACATCCGAACATAACATTGGACAAAAAAAATGCATGTGTGATTTTCAAGAACCAGAGGGAATGAGTTCAGTGTCTTATTATGTCTGGACCAGTTTGTTTGGACCAGTGGACTCAAAGTTACTCTGACCCACAGAGGTTTGAAAACAGAGCAGCTTGAACACATCCTTTGTTTGGATGGTTCGGACTTTTGCACTAATCACAGGAAGTAGTGGCGGCATTTAACCACAGAAGAAGAAACAGAAGCAGAGACAGTTCACATAACTGCTCCAACAAGGTCATGTCCCGGTGATAACGACAAACATGCAGCTACTGCAAGTAGTATAATAATAATAATCAGTAGTATAATAATGATGATAATAATAATAATCACTTGAATGTCTAAAGTTTCATTTACATAGAATAGGTTTTTTGTAATAAAATCAGGGACGGATGCTTTCAGTGGTGGCAGCCATGTTCTGACAGTAGCCCAGTAGGGGAGTTCGAGCCGTGTTCAGCTGCAATACGCAACTACACCACTAGATATCACTAAATACTACAAGCTACACTGCACTTTAGGAAAAGCTTAACAAAAAAATCGAAAGAGTTTCACGGTCAATGTGTCGACTTGCTCATGGATTCAATGGAGCCGCGGCTTCAGCCGTGGTAACTTTTACTCAGACACTTGACCAGTTCAACATGAAATCGATGCGTGAGCTGCTGTGGGCGACACGGCTCCACGCAACATTAGCAACTCCGGAGCGCTGAGGGAGGAGCAGAGGAGGGAGACGAACACAGGTCTGCTCTGATCCAAGATCATTTGACCCAACTCTTCATCAGAGTCTGCGAGCAAAGACATTCAAAAACATGAAAACATGAATGACCGAATTACCATTCAATAAAGAGTCTCATTGTGCCACTTGGTGTTATTAGAGATGTTCTTTGCACTGGCGACTGTCTGAATCCTGCCAATCAAAATGATCTATTGCCCTGGATAAGGCGCCGCTAAAGGTTTTTTGCCCAAAGTTCATAAGAAGCCAAACTCTTGAATCAAAAACTATTGATTATGTAAATATTGCTGTTGTGTGTGTGTGTGTGTTAAAGGCAGAAGTTGAATACTAATTGAGAGTGTGATATAAAGGCAGGGCAGCAGAGGGATGTGTGGCTGTAATGATATGCAGTGTATTCCTGACAGCCTGTCTCCCACCAACACTGTTTGTGCTGAAGATCTATTAACTCTCTTCTCTCATGGCGTTTTCTATCAGTTCTGCCCTGCTTCTTCTCCTCCTCCTCCTCCTCCTCCTCCTCCTCCTCCTTCACCCCCCCTCCCCTCCCCCCTCCGTCTGCTCACCATCTATTAACATAGTTATTTCCCCCTCATCTCTGCCTCTGCTTACTCGTCACTTCTCTGCTCTGGAAACAACAACAACAACAAAACTCCAGGAGAAGTTGAGTTATGGTCCGAGCACATTCGTAATCAAGATAATGGTCCTTTGAGGTCGAGCTGCAGTCCGAGGCCAAAACACAGGAACTGTTGTTGGCTTATTTCGGATGAAAATAATGAATCACCACGTTCAATCAACACACACCTGAAATGAAAGGTGATCCATCAGCTTCAGGACCGAAGTAAACACCTTTGTGTTGACACTATGTTACGGTGTAGGACCTATAGCTTGGTCGTTATAGGGCCAAATCAATGTTATAGTGGTCGAAGTATATTCATACAATGCTCAACAGGTGGGGCGAGTGTGACAATGTAGTTTCATTATCAATGAATACTGAAGTGGGGCGGTGCCATATGTTTCCATGCATTGAGGAAAAAAACAGAGATCTTAAATCATAATTGAAAAAAAGGGGTGCCCACTATTTTTCACCCCGCGAGCTACTTTTAAACGACCAAGTCACGGCAATCTACCGGGTCGGTGGCGATTTGTTGAAAAGGGGGAGGGGTGCTCTCTGACTCTGTGTGTGTGACACCGGTTGCCGGTGATTTGTTGACGGGGGGGGCGGGGTTGCTGTTCCCGACTGACATAATGGGCACCCCCTGATCCAAAAACATGCATCAAATGGTAAATGCTGTATGCACACAGAGTGGGGGTCGGTGGGACTCGAACCATCCACCCTCTGGTCAAAGGACATATCCTCTTACCCCTCAGCCACGGCTGCGCCCTCAACAAACACAAAGAAAACACTGGGATGGCTCCACTAAACACACCCATGTTGACATGGTAGACACGCTGGCTGTGTGCTGCTGCTGCTGCTGCTGCTGCTGCTGCTGCTGCTGCTGCTGCTGGATGTAGAGCCGCGCATCACAGTGGAGAGACAGAGCAGGAAAAGGAGAGGATTACACAGTAGAAATGGAAACCCATTGTTGGCGTGGCAGAGGAGAGGATCCCGGAGAGAGCAGACAATATACCCCAGAGTCTTTGATCGGCGCTTTGATCCATCTGCTGCAGCGGAAATACCCACAGCTGCAGCATCCACTGTTCCACCAGTGCATCAGTAAATCACACAGCCCCAGAGCAGAGGGATGCTGGAACACACCTGGCATATGTATGTGAATGTGTAGAACCAGAGAGAGAGAGAGAGAGAGAGAGAGTGTGTTTACTCATCCTGGGTCGATGTGCATCTTCAAGTGTACAGAAGCTAAGTGTACTTGGTAATTGTGAATTGATCGAGGGCTTTGAAAGGACTTGAAGGGGATTGGGATTGAAACGTGTGTAATTGCAAGTGAGCTTCCTGTTTCTCTGCAGATGTGAGAGCATGTGAATGGATGTGCATTTAGCTCTAATACATGTAAGGGGTGGGTGGGTGGGTGGGGGGTGGGGGGATGTTGTATTCAGCCCAGCGGTCACATTTAGAATGCTCTGTCCATGTGTGTCTCCAGTGTGCACGCGTGCCATTCTTCACGCAGCCAGAGAGCTTTCGAAATGGAGGGATATTTATCCGCTCCGGATGGAGGAGGCTCAGGGAACGTTACAAATTTAGGCTCAATCGAAGCGCGGCATTTGCATTTGGACCCCAACAGGGTGAGGGCTGAGTCCACACAGTTCATCCAGCGTGAGAGAGAGAGAGAGAGAGAGAGAGAGAAGACATTCTCAACCCTCCTCTGCAATGCAGTGGCAGACTGGCAAGTGGGTCATAAATTTCAAGGTAGTGGGTTTCTGATGCCCCGGCCATTTGGGTTGTCGGGCAGCTGTTGATTGAGGCGCGGCTGCGGGGAGGAGCTGTCAAGGTGAGGAGGAACGACGAGACGACGCTCGCACCTGGACATTCCGCTCAAGACGGGGATGACAAGTGACAAATGAAGAGTCGCTGCGTCGACTAACAACCTGGGGACACGCTGGTGAAGTGACTCCCGGCGAGACGTCAGACAACCGCAACTTCAGCCCTACTAAGGACTTCCTTCGCTCAGGTTAAATAAAGTGAGTCTGACGGTGCCATCGAATGGTTTGGTGACTCATAACTGATCGTTTCCATTGATTCGACTCAATCTGAACTCAATCGGAATCTTCAATCAGGCCTGTGGGGACACAGAGGGCCGGCAGTCGATTCCGGTTTTCAATATGTGCTCCTTGATTGGATCCTTGTGGCCTTTTTTTTTTCTTCCATCATGCCATGTCATTATTGACGGGCACAGACAGCACTGCACATGAAAGCCACACCAGCAGAGAGAACCGGCCCCCCGAGTTCTTCCTCTCCTCTTCGGTGGTTCTACAGACAACCGCACAATGGTTTATTGTCCCCTGCTGCTAAATCTCGCCCATAAATTCACTGTGAGTCTCCAAGTCCGAATGATGTCCCGCTTCTATACAGAGGTCTCACAAATTTGAGGATTTCTGGAAAATAAACTGCCAGATCTGATGTGTATTGAACCAGAATTGGTGCTGTACATCAGACCAAAAAGACTTCTGCATCCATAAGAATCTAAGTATATCCATATCGACGACATAAAGATGGACGTAGGGTCCTCGATGTCCCCCACAGCTTTGTGCAGAGGGCCTACGAGGCTCGTTGTGGGCGGTTCACTTGCTGCCATCTTGCCAATGTCTGACCCCTCCTACTTCCTGGTTCATCCAGAAACAAGCAAAGAGGCGGAGCACGCAGGGAACTGGGGCGGACCCATGGTGCTGTTGCAGCGTCCACAGAGGCCACACCCTTCATTACGTACAATGGGGATCGACACGCTTTTGGAGCCAGCCTCAAGTGGCCACCCTGTGAACTGCAGTTTTTTCCATATTGAACTCATACATCTGGCCTGGAGGGTGGCGCTTGAGTATATCTAATACATAAGTATATCTTATAAAATAGCTGAGAGAGAGAGAGAGAGAGAGAGAGAGAGAAAGAGACATTATCGGCGCACAATCATCTTCCCTCAGACATGTGGTTTACATCTGAAAGGGCCATTCCATCACATACAGCAGGGACTTTACTGACCGGGGGCTAAAGATCTTGTCTTCTTTTAAACACTGAAATATTCTTGTGAGGATGAAACATCACCTGACGCAAAGCAAAGTAAAAACAAGAATATATTCATAAGTTAAAAAAGACTAATTTCACTTCATTAAGCCTCAAAGGCAGCGAGCAACACAGACAGAACTTCCCTTTAGCGATCAGTGAATTAATTACAGTGATCCTGTGATCTAAATACTTTTATAATCCGGTGTGTTTGTAGATTAACATTCGCTAATGAGCAGGGAGCTCAAAATACAACTGAGACCAATGGAAAATATTACGAATGTTTCGAGGACTGATGGAAATGATTCACCAGATGATGGCGCTAGACCAAGAGGTCTCCGGATCACTGCAATTGTTAACTGTTGATCTTTGGTTCTTCTGCACATTTCTCTCTCAGTTGCACTTTGGGGTGAAGAAGTCTTCTTGTCTCTATATTTCACTTCAAAGAAAAATCCAATTTTAAACAAAGAGCTCAGACCTCTTTGTATTTTGAGGAGGGATGTGTCTAATTCATACAACATACATTATTGATCATGTTCATTTTTCTTCTGTGGCCCTGGTGTGATTTATTCATCCAGCACATGAATAAAGAGAAAACAGTCTCACTCAGCTCCCCCCCCCCTCTCTCTCTCTCTCGTTTCCCCTTTGGTGTATTCTTAATAACAGGGTTGCTTCTCATGCACAATATGTCTTCTCACTCTCACACCTCCGTCTCCACCTGTCCATCAGGCTGCAGGTAGTGAGCTCAAGGTGACCACAGGAGAGAGGTGACGTGATGCCACTGCTACTCAAGCTCCGTCCTCCTCTCAGTTCCTCAATCACTCATGGTCTGTAAATAACGACAGGTGATGGTGATGGATCCCTAAACGCGGTGATTGCACCCAATATATTATCTGATCAAATAAAATCATGTGCTGATCATTGAAATGTGAACATGCTAGCCTATGATCATAATAATTGTTATGGCAAAAAGAAAGCCTCTTTGCATTTGCTCTGGATACAAAAAAAATATAAACATCTTTAGTGTCCCCTGGTGGCTGCCTGCAGTATACTCCATAGAACCCCTCCTTCTGAATGTGTCCTCTGTTTGATTTTAATTGTATCTCCATTGCTACAAAAACAAGGACTGTGAACAAGACGTGTGATTGGTCATGAGCGAGTTTCAGCAGATGCTCCGGCTCCACTCGACGATCACCTGAATGCAAACTCTGTCACTACCACGAGGTGGCAGCGGAGTGTGTCGTCCATCTTTATTCAGCGATTATAGAACTACTATATAAATGACAACGGCCAATCACGATGTTGTGTTCGACTTTTCATATCAAGCAGAAAAACGTGTACCTGTGGTTTTCAAAGATGCTTCAGATGGCACATTTGTTGCAATCTATCAGGAACTCATCTCGCTCTCTCTCTGTCGAACACACACTTAAACACACCCTGATACAAACACACACACACACACACACACACACACCTCTCACATGCTGTCAGAGCAGGTAGAACATTCCCAGTAGTGCAGCATTACTCTAAATGTCAGTACAGCTCTCTGTTAAGAGTGACAGCCCACAAAGGCTTGTCCTGCTGTGTGTGTGTGTGTGTGTGTGTATTTGTGTATGTGTGTGTGTGTGTGCATGTGTGATGATTATATGCCATACATCCCTCGCCTTCCCTCTCTGCAGATCACCCATGTTAAGGTTTTCCACCGGGACTCATTTTTTCAGCATCACCAAGCACACACACACACACACACACACACACACATACATACATATAAAGACCTGCTCCATCTCCTCACATGCATCACATCAGCCCTGCAGCCGCTCCAGCCTGTCGAGCTGAGAGGCGTGTTAGTAAACACGGCGGCGAGGAAAACGCACAGCGCGCAGGCATGAGCGCCGACATGCAAAACGCATTTAAGACACATGAGTGCGCGGGCCGGTCCCGCGGCGTCCCAGCGGAGCCACGCTGAGGTCCGGTCTATTTCTGCCCAGCCCCAGGGAAACAAACAGGACAAGGCGCGCTCCACGCTACACGTTCTGTTTATCTGATTCACATGATACACGAACTGTCACCATCCGTGTCATTCAACGTCCAATCGAGACTCATTAACTTGGCTGACGTTCGTCTCACACAGGCTCACACCAACAGCATTCATGGAGAACACGACGCAACGTATGCTTTCAGTGCAGGGCAGGGCCGTCACTCACTTTGGTTCAGGGGCCACATTCAGCCCGGTTTGAGCTCAAGTGGGCGGGACCAGTCAAATCACAGCATAACAACATGACTCCAGATTGTTCCCGTGGCAGAACAGAGCACAACAACAACGAGGTCGACAGTGTTGTGTGTGTGACCTCCAGTGGGCCGTGTGGTGGGCTGCTTCTGGCCCGCGGGCTGCATGTTTGACTGCATGGGGAGTGCTAACATCGACGGGGCCGACTCCATTTTGAATGCCGAGGTTCCCCACAGCGTCACGGCCACGTCGGAGGCAGTGATTAAAGGACGAATGCGCGGAAGTGATCAATTACGCGCAGCTTCCAGGCAGATAACTGTTTGAAGATAAAGTCACTCTTTTCATTTCCGCCCTCCGTCATCGACACCTCCTTATATTCAAACCTCGGATAGCATCGGTCCGAGCTTGTAAGAACAGAACTTTTTTCTTCACGCGCTCCAAACTGCAGCTTACTTTCCCCCCGCTGAGCTCTTCACTCAGAGAGTTTTAAGCTTCTTTATACGATATAAGCCCCTCCCTCGTGAGCCTCGGCGCTCAAACAGAGGCCCGGGGCCGGCGATGGCGGCGCCTCGACTCTCAAACAACTTTGGCTGCTGACGATTATCCAGCAGAGCAATAATGAGCCCTCACTTTGGGAAACAATCCAAGTCAAATGTGTGCAGCGCTGATAACGCCTCCAATCAGACTGGACGGCAACCGCATAGCAACTGTGTGTGTGTGTGTGTGTGTGTGTTTGTGTGTGTGAGAATGAGGCGGAGATAAGAATGTGGTTGTGTTTACAGTTTACTACAAACTCTACTACAATATGTACCAAGATCATTTGGAGGTGAACTGCTTCAAGTTTCTGCAACTGTGTCGCCGTTTGGACCAGGGCTCAGCTGCAGCTTTCAATTCAGAATCTTAGAAACTCTTGCACAAAACTTTATTTTGAAATGCAACATTCAATTCCAATGTAATACGAATGAATGAAACCATGCAGCTCCCTGAGGCTGTGCAAAGATTTAGGCCAAACAAAAACAACTCAAACGTCAACACAATCAGGCAGCCCGTTTAGCGTGAACCTTTCAGCTGCACATGGTAAAGGAGCTATGCTTTTAATTTGATGCACAGGAAGAACAGTACTTCATGGTTATGTTTCTACTTTAAATATTATGTTTTAGTTTAATATTACCTGAGCTCATGTGCGTAAACCACTGAGGTCACCTGACCATTGGATTAAACCATGGTCAGGTAAATTGGTCTTTCACTGCAATAACCGTTTACACCCCTTATCACACGGCAGCATTTGACCCAGTACGAGTAAAAATCACTGTTTCCCTCAAGCCCTCGAAAGAGTCTGAACCTATAACCTTCTTGGTCTGAGGTGAAGCCGCTGCAGAACCAACAGCCTGCTGCGCTGCTCGTATTTATTCAGTTCAGGTTCATTTTTTTATGGATCAAATCAGGCTCCCCCCCACCCCCCCCCCAACCCTACCCCCAACACACACCATGCTGAGCTCCCCTCTTTAATCCACGCCCTCCTCCCCTCATCAAACACTCCACTGAAGCCGCCTCACGCCGCCTCTCTTCCCCTTCATCCTTCCATCACACTTCTCCAGCGGCACGCTAGATGAACAGCTGCAGCCCCAACAAACCACAGTATCAAGCACAGATTGTTCCGTCCTCCCTCAGATGAATAATCTCGATTCACACGGGGATATCAAACCCAAAGTACCGAGAATGCCGCTTTTAACACCAGCCACACCAAGAGATGAGGCACGGAGTGATGAAGGGAGGGGGCAGCACTCTTCAACACCAGTGCCTCCATGAGGGGGGCAATGAAGTGTTTGCAGTGCGCGGTGCACCGCTGCCACCAGGGAACAATGAGAGCCGACAATATTCTTTCGAATGCTCCCCAGCATGTGTCAAACGGAGTGAAGCAGCATTACAGCCCAGCGCCTGAGTCTCTGGGTTCCAATTCCTGCTCCTTTTTTAATGCGTTCTGTCAAATGTAATGAGGGGAGATGTGACTTCGGGGCCAGGGAGGCTGACACGTGCACAGAGTCGACGTCTGAGGAATTCTCACAACAGTTTTTGGTTTTAGCGTCTGGCGACATAACCCCCTTTGAAACCAAGTCGATTTAGGATGGCACGCTCTGATCTGATCTGTGGTGATGCTGGATGCAGTTACCACGACAGGAAGCTGCAGCACCGCGGAGGCTGCACCACCAGTGCTGCACATGGAGCTGCTCACCTCTGCATTCGAACTCAAAGGTGGAATCCATCAATGTCTTCTACAACGTCTAATCCTCTCCACACCCTGACAGCCGTCGATTGATAAAGACAAAAAACAACACAACAAATGGTTTCATCCGGACCGAATAAAGTGATTCGCTGACAACCTGGTCACCTGACCCGCCCCGCCTACCCGTGTGCGCTCTGCATTCACTCTCACCGAGGTCTTCACAACAATCGGAGAGGTGTTCACCCCTGAAGCAGAGATGATGGTCAAGAGTGACAGATGATGCAGTCACTGCCAGCAGAGCTGTCCTCCCCATGCCGTCTCCTCCACGCCCCTCTGG
>JAFBJT010110024.1:25489-48000 GCA_016785325.1 Chascanopsetta lugubris | reverse complement strand
GAGGTTTCCTGTGTCCTGATGGCGTCAGTGTGATGACAGGTGACGGGAGGACAACAACGCCGCCGCCGCCGCCTCCAGACACCGACACACAGCGACACACTGACACAGATGACAGGGAACAATCCACCACAGAAAGTGAGAGACGGTGTGAGACAGTCGGACCACGAGAGACAAAACAGAGAGGAAGAGAGGAGGGGAATGATTGAGGGGTAGAACGGAGAGGGGGGGAGGGGAGGGGGGGGGGAGCAAACAAACAGGGATTTCCAGATGAAAGTGGGCAGAGAGCACAGAAGAAAACAGATTATGATTTGGATAGCCTGTGTGCGTGTGTGTGCACATATGTGTGTGTGTGTGTGTGTGTGTGTGTGTGTGTGTGTGTGTGCATGTGGGTGTGCGTGCATGTGTGTACAAAACACACAGATGAGTCATAGCTGGATGCCTGCTAGTTGTTTACAGTCACTCCTGAGAATCAGTGCAACTATTTCCAATTCAACTGTCACATTTAAAGGTCCAGTGTGTAAAATCATCCATAGAATATTAAATATTAAAATGGATGTGTATATCAGTGTATAATCACCTGAATGTATGAATATGTGTGACCATTCACTTCGAATACGCCCTTAATATTCATATTAGGAAAAGCTCCTCTCGACGGAGGCCGCCATGTTGCACCTCCATGTTTATACGGAAGCCCAGAATGGACAAACAGACCCGTGTCCTCTAAATCTATCACGGCCCGCAACTTCGTCATCACGTCTCATAAAAACCCTACACACTGCACCTTTAACAATGGACCTGCATTATTGCCTTACACACACACACACACACACAATCAACAGAGACAGGCACATGTGCATGTGTGTTGTGAGTTCATGTGGCAGAGATGAGCATCCATGGCTTAACGCCAAACAAATCCTTATCGAGACATTAATCCCGACCACGGGCTTATCTGCTGCGTCATGATACCTCGCCGCCTGCCTGGGTGCGAGCGTGTCGAGCGGTTGGACGACACCACCGAAATTCAAAATGTCCACAAAGTTCATTTCTACAAATCTTCCATCGCACCCGGACACGGGGACGGATGATCGAGGCCATGAGTCGCCGAGGTTTATAAATGTTGGTCATACGCGCGGAGCGTGCTGATGAATCCTAATCCAGCATCTCTTGACACAATTTAAAGCTAATCTCATAAGCAGGCGGCGCGGTTGTTATGGTAACAGGGGATGACGGACAAGGTGCCACAGGTAAGTGTTGGGGATGAAGTGAGAGTAATTAGGGAGCGTGCAGATAACACACACATGCATGCGCGCATACACACACACACACACACAAACTCACGCGCCCATACACATACACACACACACACGTGGGCTGTATTCACTCTGAATCACTGCAGCGTCCTGCTGCCCCTGAATCTGCCCTCGTGTCCCACTCACTTCGATTCATGCGTGTTGTTCTAATAGAACCCATAACCCTCTGGTCGCCCTCTCTGCTGTCGCCTCTCAGCACCAAACTACATTCACACCACAAGAATGAGAGGGAGGGAGAGAGAGAGAGAGAGAGAGAGAGAGAGAGAGAGAGAGGGAGAGAGTTGCCTTTTGTTGACTAGTATTGTACTCTGTGACATTAGAAGATCAATACCTCATATAATCTCACTCTGTGTGTTGAATGTGAATCTAACGTCAGCAAACGACTTTACTTAAATCAAAAGGATGAAAACCTCCTGGTGAAAGGAATAAAAAAGCACTGCAGCTCTTTATTGAGTCACAGGAGTTATTAGGGTCGAAAAAGGAGAAAATCAAAGTGGCAGCAGGACCGCGGGAAGCTACACACTGAGCCCAGTAACAGCCCGCATCCGATCGAACCGTGTTTTTCATTGGTCCCTCACTGTGCCAAATACACAGCACTAAAGAGTCATTTCTTTCATTTACACTCATTGAGAAACGTTTCTCAGTGTTGACAGAGATGATCCAGATCTATACAGGACATGAATCTATGTATCTATCATGACTGTATCTATTTATTTAATTTGACCTGATGTGTACTTGTTATAGTGAAACAAATGTGTTCTTTCTACATTTAAATCAAATGTGTCTAAAATAAGTGAATAACAATCTTTTAGAAAAGTAGTGTGTATATACAGTTTATTGTTTATTGAATGTAAACGTCCCTTCTGGATCTGTATTTGAATGGGTTTTCTTATTAGAGCCTTTTCTCCAATATCAGTGTAGTTCTACATCGATATCCGACAGAAATTATACTGAGAAAGAAAGTAAAGAAAATATTACTGTTGTATTTACGTAATATTTAAAGGAGCAGCACGGCCAAGTATCAACACAGCCGTAACATTCCACGGGCACTGCAGCTTATACAATCTCCCCCGGCTGTAATGAAGGTTACGTGGCTTTCAGTGACTGCCGTGATATAAGTCACTGTGCGGAGGTAAGGACAAGAAATGTGAGGCTCAGAGGAACTGAGTGAATTTGTGCCTCTGCAGCCTCCTGCAAGTACAAAACAATAAAGTGTGGACCATTAGCACAGAGCCGTAAAGTCAGAGGGCTGACGCAGGAAAATGATTTCAGGGGACGATGCGGAGTCCAACAGGTGTGAGGACGGATAAGGACGAGGCGTGCGCACGGACAAATGTCGGAGTGTCACGGGTTAAAACTTTATTGGGCATTTTATCGGAACAATAAGACACTACGTTTGTGTGTCAAATACCCCGTGTTGGTTTCCTCGTGTTTATCTTCCTGTAAATCACCTCAATCCCGTTTCTTATTAAAACCGCAACATAAATAATTCCGACTGGAACGCCGGGGTTGAGGAGAGAGGAGAATAGTAATTGCTGCCTCAACACTGGGTGGAGCAGGAGAGGATGTTACAGTGTCGCTAATACAAAGTGGGGCCATAAATCCAAGTTTGTACCCCCCCCCCTCTGTGTGTTGGAGAATGTAAGTTTGCACAGTGTTACCTTGGGAACTGGCATGTGGGAAATTACCACTGAAGTGTTTATGTCATGTAGAGAGAGCAACATGAAAACAGGTTCTGAACTGAATAAATAACGTCCAAAAGTTCAAAAGGAGCATTTTCTCTACATCTGAGACAAGAAATAACGAAAGGCTCCAGCACCTCTGCCTTGAAAATGTAAAAAGCAGAAGAATGTAATCATTCTTAGAAGTGACGCAAATGACCAAAATCTTTCGGTGAATTTCCATCTGGATGAACGAATTCCTCTGAGCTGCCGAAGTGACCGTGGGCCGCAGCAGAGGGAAACGGAACATTAGCGTTCATTTGGAGCGGAGTGGTTGTGGCCGTGCAGTGGCTGTGTCCGCTGACAGCTGCCTGCAGCCAGACACAACACTGACGAGAGCAGCGCTACGGCCTTTATTCTCACTTTTACGGCCTATAAATCCAAAACAATGAGCTGCGAGGCACTGAAACACTGCGCAGAGTGAAGCCGGAGCCGTCGGCCGAGAAATATCTGTCAGATTGTGATGACGAGTGTCTCAATCCACTTCAGATGTGATCATTTGCTGGTGTGAAATTTACAAATAGGGATCAGAGCTGATTTATAGGCTTCTCCAAAAATCACAAAATCTCATTTTAAAGCCTGAAACGGCCACAAATCCATCCCATAATTCTAGATTTTGTTTACATGCACAATAATGAGACATAAAGTCTCTTGGGGCGCGACAAACAAATTGGGTTTGTCTTTGAAAATGGTCAAATCTGCTGAATCGGCAAAATCTGCTGCCTGTAACAACAACAACCCACAGAGAAAGCAAGAGCACCTGAGCATAAGGAAAAGAATTAATCAATGTACTTTTCAACATTAAACACAAAAGCTGGCTGCGTGGGGATAGTGATGCATGAAATAAACTCACATTTGCATAATTAGGTGGAAATTAAAGATAAAGAATAGAGAGCCATTCATTTACTGGCCCTCTTGTAATATTCATCAACGCAGCTGTTCTCAGCAGGAACGCGATTTTACAACTGAGAGCCAGTTAGTAAATATCAAACGTCTGCAGGTGTTCGGCTGAATAGGAGACGGCTAATATTTACTGTCCGACGAAACGACGAGGCGCGTCGCTCAGCGGCGCCTTTACCTCGTAGGTGTGAACGCAACTCGCTCGTCTTTCAAAACAACAAGCTCTTCTATTCGACGTCAACGAAAGTCATGAATCATCGTTTACGGAGACGAGGTGAAGCGTCGCTCCTCCGGCAAACAAAGTCAAACCTGGCCGTGCGGGTGAGACCGGTGAACTCGCCTCCTTCCACTGGCTGTGGACGGAGCGAGTGCAGTGCAGTGCAGTGCAGTGCAGTGCAGTGCAGCACAGTGCAGTGCAGTGCAGTGCAGTGCAGTGCAGTGACCCGGGCCTCCCCGTGTCACACGGCCACTTACAGCGGCACCGCTAATTTAACCCGGTGCACACGCTGAGCTTCTAAATCAGTGTTTAATCACTGCCATGACAAGCTCAGCTAATTATTGCCCCCCCCCCACCACCTTCTCCGCCACCTCACCCACATTCCTCCATGTGCCGCGCCTCCGCCTGCTCGCAGGCCACGGCAGCGTTTCTCGACACCGGGTGCAGCCATGTTTTACGAGCGCCTCCTAATTAATGCGATCATTCCGAGAGAGAGAGATACGATGCGGAGGCCGCGGACAAAACACGCCCGTCCGAGCCGGGGGGCTGCTCCGCCCGAGACAGGAAACGCGGCGAGGTTCGACTGTGTTGTCTGTAGGAGTTAGCCTTTGCGCGGAGAGGGGCGATTGAAATGCTTTAATGTGTTAGTGTAACTCGTCCGAGAGCATTTGTAATTCAATCTCTCCGACAAAAAAGTTAAACTCTCCACAGATTTAAAAATCCGTCTGTTTGCAGAGAGAGAGAGAGAGAGAGGGAGAGTGAGAGAGCGTGAGAGCGAGAGAGAGAGAGAGAGAGAGAAACACACACGAGCTCAGGCTCAAAGTAACAAGATCAAAAAGTGCACGCAACCACGGGAAACCCTCAGCTGTGTGTTTGTGTGTGTGTGTGTTTGTGTGTGTGTGTGTGTGTGTGTGCGTGCGTGCAGCAGGAAGCCTACTGAAATTTAAGCAGGGATGTATGACTATTCTCCATGTGCACAACATCCACCTCGGCACACAAACATAAAGAGGAGTGTGTCCTGTCATAACTCATCAGTAAAGGTACAGTCTGTAGGGTTAAGTGTCATCGAGGGCTATTCTGAAAACACAGTGACCTCCACATAGAGGACCTGCGCCCGCTTTAATGAAAAAGGTCTCGTTAGGGTAATGAAAACACAATGTAATACTTCTGAGTGTATGATGCAATCATGAAAAGCATCATTAGAATGATTTCATATCACGTTTCTATCAAAGGACGGGGAAATCAACAGAATCACACACACGTTCACACTTTTTTAGGTTCACAGTGAACGTGCCAAAAATGGTCCTTTGAAAAAGATGCCTCACGCATCATTATAGTTCTCTAAGGAAGTAATCAGACATGTGAGGGCACACTGAGCTGCATCCACACAGCAGGGCGCCGAGCACGGTTCACATGCAGTGACACCTTATTCCAATGGAGGGCAGCGGAGGACCCATGACTCACGACATATGAGGGCACCGCATTCAAATAGTGGTATAGGTTGTATACAGTTCTGTGATGCAGGGATGATGATGATGATGATGATGATGTCATGTCGTTTCGTCTTAAGCAGGTTATGAAAACACAAAAGAGGAAAGGAGAGATCCTCCGCTCTCCCTAAAAACCAAACCCTTCCTTCCTTTTCCATTTGCACTGAAATAAGACAAACGCTGTTTCCGTGCCGCCGAACATGAGAGGAAGAGATTTGGCCGCAGATCTCAGACTGAATGTTCTGTTCCTGCATCAGAGGCTTCAGGTTTGGACACAGTGAAAAACCCTCGACGGTGTCTCTGTGTTTTCAGTCTGAGTGAGTCTGAGGTTGGAGAGGAGACGGCCGGAAGTCGCTGTGTGTCAGTCAGTCTGCTCTGAGGCCTGCGGTCGTCCAGCGCGACCAGCAAAGTGCAGCCATGTGTGGAGACGGTCTGCTGGTGCAGCGCGGGGCCCCCTTGACAACGTGGACAACAGTGCCCCCTATGGGCCGAACGGAGAAGGTCATTTTGCCCGGGACTCTCACAGATGTGACGGGAGGGAAAAGTCAGATCCCTCTAATGAGCTTTTAATGCTCTCTATCAAACTCACTGTCCTTAAATCAAAGTCACTTTAAAGATGGAGGATACAATGCTCTGCTGGACTTAAATAGGACACGTTTGGTGCGAGCACCACGTTTCCCACAGTTCAGTCTGGAGCTATTAGGAAAGTGATGTGTCCTGGTTCAACTCCAGCAGGATAAAACAATGGCTTTAAAGTGCTGACTTTCACTTTTGGAGACTGTACTGCGTCTCTATAGGCAGCACAATATGGGCTCGTGTGGCTGAACACCCACAGGAGACGGAGGTCTGTTACAGTTCACGCGACGTAAACAGCCTTGCAAAATAAATAAATAAAAATAAGCTGATACTCAGCACTTTTGATTCCTTTTAATATCCAACACGCTGTGGTCCAAATGAAACCCCGTCCAAATATTGACACACTGAGTCCTCCACATGTTGTTTTAACATCACAAACCCACTTACCAGAACATTTTCGCTGCCGTTTTTATTTTCGCAGTCCGGCCCCCGCGGTCAGGCCTGGCAACCCGCTCTGAGGGCAGCGGCGGGGCCCCCATTAACATATTTGCCTTAGCTTCACACGACCTGGCAACCGAGGGGCGCAGCTGTGCGCGGCCCTGGATTCGGGCGACGCGGTCGTAAAGCACCCTCATCGGCCTCCAATAAAAGAGAGGAAACAGACTCAGGGTCAGTGCGACTCCTGCAGCACAGGGCTCACAGCAGTCATATTCATAATGATAATAATAAAATATTAGTGTTGCCATATATTTAGCTGTAATTACACATTACGCTCTCACTTTGACACACATCTGTTTACTTGTGAGGCTCTGGGAGATGGAGCTTTTCCACTGCATTAGCTTCTAGCCCGTCGCTGCAGAATAAAACTAGAGTCAACATAATAAGTCAAGATAAGGGATGAAGTCAAAAACATTCGTCTGCTTCACGTGAATCTTTGACTTAAATTGCTGCTTTAAGAAAGAAACCCTCAACAGAACTGAAGAAGACAACTGGTTTGTCCATGAGTACCCATCATGTGAGACAGGTTCTTTGACAACTGATTTTTTTTTTAAAAACAACTCAATAATGAACTTAAAGGTATAGTGTGTAGAATTCGGTGGCTAAGTGCATATGACGTATCCTTGGCTTCAGAGACCCTTGTAGCTAAGGCCCTCAATCGAAAACTATAAGGTCATGGTAATCATGGCTTTAATCATTTTGAACATTTAACATTTTCATGTTGCATTGTTTTTATTTGCTCGAGTTCATTTCTAGTTATGGGCTGCATTCATGGACACACATGTGAATCATTACTGTTTCACTATACCGGCAAAATGAACGTCGTTATTGTTTAAAAACATTTGTAAAAGTCTGACTCTGTCCCAACCACGTCTCTACATGCAGCTGTAATAACACATCAGCGGCTTGCCATGTTCCAGCACTGAGCTACTGTGCAGCAGCAGCAGCAGCAGCAGCAGCAGCAGCAGCAGCAGCAGCAGCAGCAGCAGCAGCAGCAGATAAGCAGTGCTGCCAGGACTGAATGCAGCCTCCTCATGATGTACTGCACAAACGCTAAGTGTTTACAATGACTGCACATTACAAGCAGAGAGACGGAGCGGAGAGGTGAGAGTGGGAGGCACTGGAGCGGGTTCACGCGGCAGAGAGCGTTGAGCCAGTAAAAATGAAATATACTACGTCGGGGGGAGGGGGGGGGGCGAGACGCCCTGCCAACAGCCCCGGCGTCAGGGAGAGGAATGGAAAGAGTCAGGAGAGAGGAGAGAGTTTGTATGGTGGGGAGGAGAGGACAAAATACAGTGATCAGGTGACTAAACCAAAAAGTGTTGTCCTTTCCGCTGAGTCGTCACAAAAGAGCCACAGCTCCAGTGAGTCCTGGGTTGTTGTTTGAAAAGAAAATCTACTGTAACTGACTCAGCAAGACTGACTGTGGCGCTCCATCACAGCATGGGGCTCCTCTGCTGCTGCTGCCGTTGTTGTTGTTGTTATTCTCGCGCACTCAGGAGTCGCCGAGGTTATGAGACCGCGTTGCAGCAACACAACGCCGCTTGTTACTGCGGCATTTCGCCGCCAGCGGGCGGTGCCAAAGGAAACTGCGCTGTTACGACAGCAGGGGAAGTTTGTGGAGTCTGTGGAGTTTATGGCGTCCTGCCCTCCAGAGCTGCTGATCCGTGGTCGGTCGACCAATCGCGGGACGGCGGAGGAGCGATGCAACAGAGGCGGTCTTTGGACCGTAAGGTCTTTAATGTGTGAGGATGGAGACAAAGTGCTGCAGTTGACATGACGTTTGATTGAGAGTCTGATATGGTTTGGTGCTTGGTGGTTGATTTAGATCTTCGATTTATATTCCATTTATTCATCCATCCATCCTTCTATCCATTCATCCATCCATCCATCACATTATGTCACATTACACTGAAGGGGTCATGAGGTATAATGTGCATCACAGCACCAACTCCAATGTACTAACGACCTTTAAGATGCCATTATCAAACACATCTCAGAATTTGTTTGAATTCTTGTACAATGACAATAAAGCTTCTGACTTACACGTCTCCATATACCTCATGATAATTCAGTATAATTCAATGGAAAACAGTAACACAAACAAATATAAAGACTGTGAATGAAGAGAAAAGATAGATGTTTTTCTAATTAGTGAGTGCATAAAGTGCTGCTGTACAGTGCCAGTAGTAGTAGTAATAATAATAATAATAATAATAAAATAATAATAATATACACCACGGTAAAGAAGTTGTTCCGTCCAACATTCTCTGTTCTCTGTCTCACACACACACACACACACACTCACACACACACACACGCTAATGAGGCAAAGCTTGCAGCATCTCCCATGTCTCATCAAGGGCGGAGTGAAAAATATCCTCCAACAGTTTGTCGTCCATCCTCTCTTCCCCCCCCCCCCCCCCCCCCCCCCCCCCCCCCCCCCCCCCCCCCCCCCCCCCCCCCCCCCCCCCCCCCCCCCCCCCCCCCCCCCCCCCCCCCTCCCCTGACAGTCTATCCCTCCTCCCACTCGTCCGTGCAGGCGCCACATCCTCCTCACCAAACCGCACATTACACACGGACTTCCCATTCGGGCTGCAGCTTATCTCCCGTCCTCTGGTGACAGTTTTACCCAGACGGACCAGATGTGCGGCGAAGCCAAGAGAGAGAGAGGGGGAGACAGAGAGAGAGAGAGACAGAGAGAGAGAGAGAGAGAGAGAGAGAGAGAGACCATATATTTTCTGTTAACTGCTACGAGCACAGAAATGACATTAGATCTGCAGTCGGAGCAGAGAATGAGCCCAAAAACCCTCTGCAGGGTTTAATACAGTGGGAAATGCCCAACTGGATTTAACCGTGGGTAAATGACATCAAAGGCTTTGAAATCCTCCTCTTGTGAGACATAAAAGCAGCATCCAGGATTAGCGCAGTGACATGATGAAGCTCCCGCACAGCACACAAGCACCTGTATTAGGTACAGAGAGACAGATCCAAGCTGTCGGATCTGCGTTCCTTCCGCGGCTGAGCACCCTGATATGTTGTGTTGGACTCCCACGACGAGTGGAAGATTAACAGAAGAAGGTGGAGACGTCTCGGCCCCCCGGCCCCCCGGCCCCCCCCCCCCCCAAGTTCCAATAATGCCGGATCGCGCGCTTAGTTCCCACAAAGCTTAATGACGTCCACGCGCCACACGTGAAGCTCGGCCCAGAACATCGCGGTAGAACTGTGGAGATGAACAGCTCGGCACAAAGCTACGCGCAGGCGGCCGGTAATGATGGACGACTGCACGTTAGGCCTTTCTGTGGCTTCCACTGGGAGCGACTGTCTCGAGTAAATAAAAAGGACTGACACAGAACAACTGCAAAAATGATGACTCATCACTTTCCTTCAGCAAGGAGTCAGATATTGTCAGAGTTTCTTAAAGCTCCTTGTCAGAGTGACTGATGGGGAACATTCTGTCTTCAGTCTTGTAATCGGCGTTTGGAGACAGACAATCACAGGAGATGCAACTTGTCGACAATAAAATGTCTCAAAGGGATGTAATGGATTTTTTGTAGAGTTGTGCTTTCAAAAGTATCCGTTGGGTATAAGGTGATTTTAGCGATTCACATTTTATCGCGCATTTTTCCAAAAGGTACAATGAGTAGGAATAGTGACCTCTGATTGTGAAGTTGCATGTTGCAGGGGAGTAATCCTCGCCTCATCCTTTCCGAGCATGAACGTGAACCCGCGTTTACCTTCAGTTATCATTAAAAGTCAAAATATAGCTTGTTTGTCCATTCCGGGCTACTGTAACAACACGGTGGTGGAACTATATTCCTTTCAATCACCCTAAATTGTACACAATGGCCCTTTAAATAGCACGCACATACGCAAAAATAACCAGAGAAGGTTTGAATCTGGATTTGAACCAAAAGCAGTAACAACCACTCTACCACCGTGCCGCCCACGACACACAAACACCGACTGCTTTGACAGTGCAAACCTCTGGATGTCAAAGTCAGGCTTTTGTTATTGTTTGGGCTGGGAGACACCTAGTGGTGGAAAACCATATACTGTACATTCAAACTAACTGTCTAGGTATTTCATACTCAATGATTGCGTGTACTCTCATGTTTGCAATTTCAATGATTTTCCTCAATCATTTTTTCGTAAACAATGGTCAGGAAGGCCTTTCCATGACCTGGGTGAGAGGGTTCAAATGTTGCGACTCCACCATAACACCGCTGAACGTCCAAAAGTCCACCACCTTGGACAAACACTTGAAAAAGAGGGAGGATCCACATGTTGGCCTGTCACCAGAGCAACGCTGTTATCAGAACACACGACTCCTGCAGTCGTTAAACGGAGGAGGGCGAGTCTACCGCACGCAGGCCGCAGCTGTGACTCATCATTTCCAGAAACCAGGCCCTCCAGCCGAGATGGTTCCCCTGGGAAACGCACGCCACTGGAACAACGACCCCCCCCCCCCCCCCCCCCCCCCCCGGAACAACCCCCCCCCCCCCCCCCCCCCCACCAACCCACCCACCCATCCACCCAAAAGCATGACTAAACAGTAGAGATGATACAGGTCGAACGTAATCAATTCACTTGAGTTCATGCTAAAGAAATCAGTTTCTATGAGGGTTTAAAAGCTGCTGAATCATCACTTTTCGATCGCCTCTTTCCGATGAACGTGAAAACCACGTGAGGCGCGCGTTAAATCCGTCTTCATTAAAAACGAGGGCACTGAGCGACGCGCCGCGTCATGACGTGCTTCATGCGAAGGTCGGCGCCTGCTCCTCTCACCTCAGACCACAGCTGCGCTTAATGGTGGTGATGTAGCAGCTCGGGACGACTTCACGCTGTCATTACAGGCTTGTTTTGATTACAAGTCACGGGCGCAGCCATTGGTGGACGTCTGGCCACGTCCTCCACTCCAACACGCATGTTGTTTACAGCGTGTCGATCAGTCTCCGGTTCGCACGGCACCGCGGAGCCGTTCCAAACGCGATGGATCGTGAAACAGACGCATGCTTTTCTTTAGGTTAGAAGGATTATTTCACTTAGATTAGAGGGCGGGACGGTGGATGGTGAAGTTTCTAACAATAACACTTTACTTTAGAACCACTTTAATTTGGATGAGCTGGAGGTAGCAATGATCTGGAGTGAGCTCCTCTGTATTTATTCAGATTGTGGCTGAAAGGTCACAAGGAGCATGGGGAGACTTGTTTGGGTTTCCTTCGTGTTTCAGCCGGGCTTCCAGAAAACTGCAGTTTTATTGTACACACACACACACACACACACACGTACGCACACACACGTTTGAGGAATCAGCAATTACCAGGAGACTCATTAAGGTTTTCTGAGCCCTGTCAAACGATGGAGCGTCGCAGTTTGATGAGCGCAGAGGAGGCGAGTGATGCAACTAAACGCTTTCTTTAACATCTCATCTAAGATGAGCACTTGAAAGGATGAGCCATTGTTTTGTAGTTAAAAAAGAAACCATTTAGTCGTAGTAAAATAACAAAGCACCTCATTCTCATTATCGCCATAAAGTGCATCATCATGAGGAGAAACTTAAATATAGAGCCTCTAATCTCACAGCGCTGGATAAACGGCTTGTAAAAGTAAAAGTGAGGGTGAATGAGAGGACGCAGCCGAGAACAGAGTCACAATAAAACAGGGTTAACGAGATGCATGAAATGAAATTAAAAGAATCGTAAAACATCAGAGGCAACATGAGAATAAAGGATCAAAACCCACCGAAGATAAAAGGCAGAATAAATCCTGAACGTTTAAAAGGCTTGTTTAAGTGCACTTCATAATGCTCACGAGGAGAAGGCAGAAAAACGAGTGGCTCCGTTTTAATTGGACGTGTTTGATGTTGTTCTCGGCGTCAGCAAGTAAAGTCGTGTTCATGACACGAGGCGGCCGTCACCTCCACCTGCAGAGGAGACGGCGATGCTACGCAGCAAACACCACCCTCCGACACGGAGTGCTGGCGTGACCACATCGATTTCCCTCATGTGATGAATGGAGAGAGAGAGTCGCTGCTGACGGAGAGGAAGAGGAGACCGGAGAGAGGAAGAAATGAAAAGCACCTGTCATTCACCCAGTCCTGCTGATTGATGGGAGACAGGAAGGGTCCTGAAGGGGACATGAATCAAGTCACTGGCATTTCAACACACACACACACACACACACACACACACACACACACACACACACACACACACACACACACACACACACACACACACACACACACACACACTACAGTGACTTCCTGGAGCCTTGCTTTTTACCCGAACAACTCCCAACTATGACTCCAAACCTATATTCCCTGAAGCACTTTCCACCTTAAAACAGGGGTTAAACATAGGGCCCACGGGCCCAAACTGGCCCGTGGGCCCTATGTTTAACGATACATTGATGGCAATGTTTCAATAAAAGTGACAGCTATTTCTAATTCGTCCACTGGGGGCTGCACAAAACGCCGTCAAGCAGTTGCCGATGTGTATTGTTAATTATGTTTTGATTGTACTGGTCCAGCACACTTGCGATCAAATTGGGCTGAATGTGGCCCATGAACTAACAATTGCAAACAACAATTGTAACCAATGTCAATATGAAAACAGATTTAGACACACACACACACACACACACACACACACACACACACACACACACACACACACACACACACACACACACACACACACACACACACACACACAGTACCCTTCCCTTGACTGGGAACTCAGACATTCCAGTGTGCCTTACTAATACTGAGGTGAGGTTCACGGCCCTGACCAGATCACTGCCAACACTGGAAAATGTTGTAAAGCAGTATGGTAACAACAAGTATACACACACATACACACACACACACACACACACACACACACGCACACAAAATCCATCTAATAACACGATGAGGATCGATGGCCACCCAGAAAGATCTGCGACATGCTACAAAACATTCCACATCTCCTCCCTCAGCGCTCATCTGCTCTTCTTCCCACAAACACCAAACATCAGCTCCACAATCACTCCCAGTATCATGTAGCGCTCGGAACAGAATGTAGGACAGGGGCCCGCTGGATCACAAATTACAGCTCTTGAGGTTTGGGGGTTAAAGTTGCTGGAACCGTGGGAGATGAGGGAGAACAGGACTGTGGGCAAAGCTACACGCTAACTTCATTATGTGTGTGTGTGTGTGTGTGTGTGTGTGTGTGTGTGTGTGTGTGTGTGTGTATATTCTGGCATATTTGCAAAATACATGACATATTAGTATGAGTAGCATTTGTGCAAAAAAACCCTGTGCTGCCTCCATTATGGACGGCGATTACCTCGGCTGCTAAAAAGCCTCAGCTGATGCGTTGCTCAGTCTAAGAGCTTGCAGTGGGAATTACACATTTTGTAGTTAATTGGTGCACAAACATGTGAGTAAGCCCCCCTTAGTAAAGACAATGCCTCTTAAGCCTTTTACAATCTGCAGCGCACTAAAAGGCAACACTTTAAAGGTCAGACACTTTCATCACCTTTCACACGGAGGGTGGGTCAGTTGACACATTAGAATAAAGTAGAAAACCGCATTCTCAAAAAATGTATTTTCTGAAAAACATCAACACGTTTCTGAAACATCTTATTGAGATTAAGGCAGATCATACATTGTATATAGTCTATTTAGTGACTATATAACAATGCAGGGCATGTCTGAAATTTGATTTTGCTCTATGTCCCATTCATTAGCATGGAGGAGGCTGGGAGGAGACTATGGTTCACCACCAGAGGGCGACTTAGACACTTTATTTTGTGAGGCACTCATGACTTTCATTGAAATATATACTTTGGCTGATGTCCAATCTACTGACAGGGAGGGATGATGGGTTAGCTGATAGCTGCAGCTGCAAGCAGCCACCAGGGGGCGAGATAAATTGTTTTTGGCTCCATTTTTGTAAAGGGTCATGTTGAAGCAGTTGATGCTCATTCTTCTTCCAAACAAAAAACATAAAGAAAAGAAATGCATGACATATAAAATGTGATCACTTTTCCCGCAGATATTTTACAAATAAAAAAGTCATTTAAAAACACTGAAAATGTTACAATCACCAAAGGCTGGGGACTGGATAATGACAGAAAAGACGCCTCAGGGGGAAGAGCGTGACAGAACATCAGCTGAATGCAGAGCGCCTTAAAGAAGACCACGGCACCGCGCTCACACAAAAGGAAGGGGGGGATCCATTTCCTGTAATGAGGCAGACGACGGCTCGTGCAGGTCGTACCGGTCTGTCTCCCTCCTCCTCCTCCTCCTCCTCCTCCTCCTCTTCTCTAATCCCCTCGGAGGATCTTTCACTCCCCACCCTCGCACACAGACCTCCCACCGACAGTCGCGCTCTGTGGGCGACCGGCCGAGGCCGAGCACTCGAACCCGTCTGCTGCAAATGAACGCGGCCGCTGACGTTCGATCTCTCGTGTCTGGCTGCAGGAGATGAGGTCGAGGGGATGAGCGAGCGGCTGGAGCCCCGGTGTCCGTGGGCCAGCAGGGGGCGTAACCGAGGGCTCGACTGCATGAGAAAAGCCTGGCAAATATTCAGAGTGACGGAATGTCTCCCTGCTGTCTGTCCGAGAGCCAACCAGCTCCCCCCGGATGGAGACCACCACATCGAATATCGATCTCAACGCAAACGGACCACGGCTGATGAGACGTCCGCGGGGACGAGGTCACGATGGGGCGGAAAGGAAACTGTCTAATGATAAATACTTCATGCCGCCTCATTTCATAGACTTTACACAAAGACGGACGACAGAGCAGCTCCACAGACATGAAGCAAGATCACCTTTGAGTGCCCCCTGCTGGCTGGCTGCAGAATACATTGTGTTGTTGGAAGGGACGTGAGCCAAAGTACAGTCAAAGACAAGTGAGATGGTCTCTTGTTATTTTAGGGCGTTCCTACTCCCACTGATGTGATTTCGTGTGGATTTTTTTTGTGTTATGTAGAAGGTGAAATGTTATGATTGACAATGGCAAATTATCCATTTGGCAACTTAAACTTAAACTTAAACTTCTGGTAAATTTGTCCAGAAAAAAACCTTTCCCTGAAGTAACCTCCAAAACCCCACATGCCCTCGCCAACCAGGTCCAAAATGGCCGCTCTGCACATCGACAAGTTAAAGCTGCAGAAACACCCAGCTCAAAACACCACATGACAGATCGTTATCGGCCGGTGCAGCTACTGGAACTCAATCATCTGGGATGTGCCGTCGGTCTCGGCTCCGACATCGGAGATAAAGTGAAAACAGCATCGATCTTCCTGTTGAAGGCTCGGCACTTTGGTTTAGGTGGAAACGTGCACGAGGCTCAGCCAGCGGTGATCCACTCACCTCCGTTTGACCCCCAGCACACAGTGACACATGGACACACACACACAGACACACACACACACACACACACACACACACACACACACACACACACACACACACACACAAATGGTGCTGGCAAGGTTATTGAGGAGGAACTGTATCTGTGCGAGCCATGAAAGTGAACGTGCCACACGAGGCTGTGGAGGATTATTTGTCACTATCTCATCAGCAGATCCCGAGAGCTCAGCAGCTCCAGAGGACCTCGGCGCTGCTGCCGCTGATTTGACGCACTCAGGGGAAATCTGCCTCCGTCAGATGCCGTAAAGCATCGAGTGTTTAGGACACTAAGTGCACCTCAGGAGAGAGAGAGAGAGAGAGAGAGAGAGAGAGACACACACACACACACACACACATATACACACACACACACACACACACACACACAAGAATATGGAGCAATAAACATACTTTGTGGCAAACTATTCACCTGATTGAGAAGATGATGACATTTCACACTGAATCCAGAGGTTAGGTTGATTTACACTCCATTCAAATGACATTTCATAAAACATGATCATATAGTTCATTGTGAATGATTTAAAAAAGGCCTGTTTGGTGTTTGGTGATGTCATGCACTTTACTACCGATCTTATTTGGGAAGCAAAGATCATCATGTTTGCTTTTAACAAAAAAACACATCTGCTCTAAACTATTACTGTTCAAATAAATGTGTGATGTAATTGTATATAATATGTGCTTCTCTGAATGTTTCCCTGCCTCTCTCTCAGTGAGTCAAGGCCCCTGACCTTTCCTTGTTCGGGGGCCCCAGATGCACGGCTCCGGGCCTGTTCACCACGTTTCCCTCTGCTCCTGCACCAGACGGAGACGCTCCCTGAGCACAGTACATGCGTAACCATGCTCACGTATAATTGTCACGGTCAGTGGCGCTGTATTCCTGTCTGCTAATTAAGTTTAATTAGATTTAACATCATCGACTAAGGGCTGTATTAAAAACTAATTAGAAATCTCGGAGTCTGCGGCGGCGGCAGCGCAGATCACCTCAACGAGCCCCGAACACAGGAAGGCAAATTAAAGCTGAACTGCGCTGATCGGGAGTCGCTGAGGAAGTTCCGTCTCCATCGATGCCAAACAAAGGGGGCGGAGGGGGAGGAGCTGGTTGTTTTGATATTTGAAATGTCAGCGTCATTTCAACGATTTATCCAAAACATGCCAACAACATGAAATATATGTATAAAAAAAAAAACGCATGTTAGTTTATCAACACTCTGACCTTTATAAAGGTGCTCTGTAAAACGCAGCCCTGTCTCACCGGAGCGGCTGACATTAATAAAACAGTGCTGTGTCAACGTCTATCCACAACAGTCACACAGCCGCTCGGATGCAATTAGACAAAGCTCCGTTATAGTGCAGACACAGCCGGAGGCCAATTATGTGTATGAGTGTCATGTAAACACTAAAGATGAATGTTAGTCAGGACGGAGGAGACCATAACCAAGGCCCTGAGAGGGTTCGGAAGCATTATTCCTCACGTCAGATTATTGACATAAAAAGTATATATGCATCCAATTTACCCTGTGCGATCAATGGACACATCGCACACTACCGCCATCTACAGCTGAAGAATGAAAAAAGGAAAATCGGAAACCTGGCCATGTTAGACACAAGGAGAGAAAACAAATCCAATTCCTGAGTGAGCCGCTTTATACAAATCCGTTCGGAAAGTTGGGTGTAATCCTGCTGACAAAAACAACAACAAAGCAACAAACAGACAGAGGGCGGCGGGACCAACAAAACTAAATATGTGAATGACTTCAATATGTTACCATTATGTATATGGAACGGAATCACTCACTGTTTACTGTTTGTACAAAATGTCCTTTTTTTTCTACAGTGCAACAACGGCTTCGCACACTTTATGTACTCCCATGCAGTTTCCAATATACGCACATCATTATCACATGTTGTACTTTGCATTCCAGACCATCCGACGACCCCCCCTCCCCCCCCAACTTCAAAACCTTTGCACCTATTCATGTATTGCCCTCATCCATTTCCCTGTGTCTGTTTCAATGTAAGTACACATGCTCGGCCAATAGGGCTGATTCTATACTGGGAATACACCTGCCAATATCACTGCACAGGAGAAAGGTCAGAAACATTTGTCCTCCCTGCTCACTCTGCGCGCGCGCGCACACACACACACACACACACACACACACACACACACCACACACACACAGCTGATTAAATCAATATGTGCACACACAGCTCAGCCGCATCAAAAAACAATCCACATCACAACGAGACTCAGACAAACAGCCCACACCAATAACACAACGCGACAAATCCGCATCCAAAAGGACGGCGACTGAAAATAGAGCCGCTTTCCCGCAGCCGCGACAAAAAAACCCACATTCATGCCGAAGATGGCGAGAGGCGACGGCGATAAGCCACAAAGAGCCGAGTCATCGGCCCAATCCTTGGCGTGTGTGCGGTAAGACATCACATCCCGGCGGCTTTGGGCAGCTTCACGTGAAAGAACATCACATGTCCACATACGACCCAACGGTGGATTATCGCGCAGAATAAACACCTTAGACGCGGAGAAGAAAGGAATAATACATGTCTGTTCAACACAATGCGGCCATTCACGCGGCTGGAAAGCTGCTGCGCTGCACCCAGTTACACCATTCCTGGATTGTGCCTCGAGTTAAGGTCATTAGTTCACTAGTCTGGGAGAAGTGGACTCATTGGACACACCAGATGTATGACGTATAACTGTGCAAGTACAGGGAAAACTTAAAGGTGCATGACTGGGTGAGATCGAGTGGTTAAGTGCAATAGCCCCTTTATCTCACCCTGTGCTTCCGAGCATGAAGGAGAACCTGTGGGAGCCTGAACTCGAAAGGTGTTTACTTTGTCCATTCTGGGCTACGGTACAGCGCACTATAGTGCTCATGTTGTGAATATGAAAAGCTGATTCTATAGAAGTGATTCTCAACTGGTGGTTCACGACCCAAAAGTGGGTCGCGTGCTGTTGACCTTGATGTTTTGAAGAGAAAAAAAAGGGCTTTTATTCTGAAGAGGATTTTTATGCATTTATCCATTTACACTCCTTAACAGTAGGTGGCGGTGATGCACTGTAATGCTAATTAAATAATCATGTTTTCATATGCTAATTGACCATGGCAAAACGCAAGTACGACCCTGACTGAGATGCACTTTTTGGTTTTGAATTCAAATGCAGCTAATTGAGTGTAAAAAGGAACATTTTACGCTGTAGTATCGCCACCTGCTGGTGGTTTTTATTCACCACTTCAAGATGAAAATTGTATTCACATTCAAACGGTTAGAGACTCATTTAAACGTCATTCAACATTTTACCTCTCCCAGTAGAAACGGAAATCATTTCACCGACATGTTCCACCGTGCACCTTTCACAAATGAAGTCCTGAAGTGAAATGTGAGCAGACGCTGTGAAAGGACATGATCTTGAGCCTGAAAGTGGAGGTTGATTGGTCCCCCATTTAGCACTGGCCTAATAAAGGAGATGGCGTTGAAGTGCTGAGGGACCCTTCTGCAACCACCTGCAATATCTCCCCTCTGCCTCTGCTCCCAAATCCAATTACACCAATTTATCGATCACACTGAGTAAAGAGCCATTAGGGCCGAGCAGCAGCTGACTGACTTTTATCTCGGCTCCAAAACACACTTTCTGAAGTCGGCCCCCTGTCTGTGTGTGTGTGCGAGTGTGCGAGTGTGTGTGTGTGTGTGTGTCATCTCCAGACACAGACGCAAGAGGACAAATACGGGAGGAAATGGAGGTCAGATCCATCCCTGAATAGACTGACATCCTCTGCCACCTTCTCTCACAGAGATCCTGGCCTCGCAGTGTGTCCCCCCCCCCCCCGCCCACCCTCCTCCCGGCCCCCCCCCCCCCACTCCCCCGGCCGCCTGCCTGTCACACTACCCGGAGCGGAAACGAGGAACGCAGAGCGCAGAATACAGAGAAGGGCAGAGGAGAGATAAAAGCCATGGATGCATGAGACACATATGATGTGAAGTGAGGAAAGAATACCAGCTTGTTGCAGCTCAGCCCCGTTTTGTTTGATCACAACTCTGCTCCACAGACAGGTTTCACTTGTGCGTCAGCCCATAATAATCTGGCCCGAGAGTTAAAGGGAAAGAGTTGCTGCATGCCAGAGCCGGGAATTACCCAACACAAAGAAAGTGTGAAACATTACAGTGGATACAGAATGACTCGTGGATGCACTGCTCCACAGACTCACCCATGCACCATTCTTCATTTTTTTATTCTCTCTGCTGGAAAAACAAAAACTGGGTTCAGCAGGTTAAAGGTGCAGTGTGTAAGATTAGGGGGTAGAAAGAAAATATTACAAAGAAAATGACATACTGACAGTTTCATAATCACCCAAATGTATTTTGGTTCCCATAACCAATAAGTGTATTTACATCAGGAGCGGATCCTCTCTACGGGGGCCGCCATGTTTTTTTTTTTACAGTAGCCCAGAGTGGACATACTGAACATCTTTTGAGTTTCAACGACAACAGAGGTCCACCACAGCTTCTCCTCCGCGCTCCGAAGGGTGAGGGAGAGGTGATGGACACAACGTGCAACTTCACCTCTCGATGCCACCCAATCTTACCCACTGCACCTTTAAGGTAGACAAACTGGCTTCTCCATATAAGGGCCTTCCTTCCTGAGGCTGCGAGCAAACGATCCATAAGGGTCCATCTTGTCACCGCTCACACGGAGACGCTGCTGGACGGATTTGCTATTTCTATCTATAATCATTTCCCCTGCTCTGCCTCCCCTGGGAGTGCTGTTTGTTAAGTAGGGCCCACGCCTGCTCTCCCCTGCTGCTTCATAATGAGCCTCTCCAGCTGGATGGCCACCGAGACGGCGGCGGCGGAGGCCAGAGGTGGAGCTGCTCACCTTCCCTAATTGGCTGAACCATGCTCTCGAGCCTTCTGCGGCAGAGCGGCTGCAAACGGGAGATGCTAATGATTTCGTTTTTTTTGTGAAGGATGAGAAGACGAACACAAAGCGCCAGTGTTAACACCATTAGGAGAGAACGTCAAGGTTGCAGGGGAGTTGAGAATGTGGGGAATGTAGCGGGACGACAACAGAGGCAAAGCGTCAGTGGGTTCGAGTGAAAACTGTCAAAATGATTTTTTCTCCTTTCAAAATGAACGCAACTTTTTAGATAATTATCTTTTGGACATAGAGTGATTTTATCATTATTATTATTATTTTTTTTTTATTATTATTGTATCATTTTCAACCACTTATCCAGAAGTCCAGGTTGCGGGGTATTTCTACCAGTACACATCAGGCCATTCAGGGCTCAGTGTTGGGGCCAGTGACACTGGAGCAGGGATTCGAACTAGTGACCTTTGCTTCCAAAGGTGACTGTTCTAACCACGAGCCACTGCCGCCATTTTATTATGATGAATATTATCATTATCGTTTTTAATTATTTCGAATTATTACTAAAACACTACTGGATGGATCCCTAGTGGCGAGATGTGGTATCTGCCAGTAATCAATTTAACTTTAGCACTTGTCCACATAAACAAGTGGAACAACACGGTGGTGCATCACGGCAGCCTCCAGTTTCCAATCTAATTATCATTATCTCATTTTTGGGTAATGACCCTAACGATTCATATATTGAGGTGATTATACACTCATTAAACACAATACATCATTTCTGTCAGCGCATTTTACACAATGAACTTTTAATGTCTTCTGTATGTGGTTTCATAATGAGACTGTGGCTCCCTTGGCAGAGGTATGTTGTTCTATTTTTAGATTTTATTGTCAAATGCTTTTCTTTGAAGGACTGTTTAGCTGTACTAGTATTTTTTCTAAGGCCTGCTAAATTAATTCCATGTGCCATAAAACATTTGAAATAGCAATTTAGGATCTTTATTTTGATCCTTATTTCTATTTCCATTATTTTACATCTTTGCTTGCTGGAGCTCCACTAAGTTAAAAACCTGACCTGCTTCCTTTTTAATAGTAAGAGGCCAAAGCTCAGCTCATTGCCTGTGTTGTGTTGTTACGATGGGATTCACAGACGTCTGTACATTGGAGGCGTGTTTCACTGTGGACACGTCGGCTTGTCGTCGCAGGGGAACAACAGGTGTTAACATCCACATCGCTCTGCTGAAGAGTCCCCCAGTCGGCCATGACGGGGCAACAAGTGAGTCGGGGCGCGCCATGACACAACTCGCCATTCATTTTTACCATTTGAAAGGTTTGAGCGTTTACGTCTCGTCGGCCGCCCTGCTCTCCGAAGGTGTGTGTGTGTGAGTGAGTGAGTGAGTGAGTGAGTGAGTGAGTGAGTGAGTGAGTGAGTGAGTGAGTGAGTGAGTGAGTGAGAGAGAGAGAGAGAGAGAG
>JAFBJT010110024.1:0-15320 GCA_016785325.1 Chascanopsetta lugubris | reverse complement strand
TTTTTTTTTCTCTCTACCTGTCATTAGTTGTAATTTAAGCGGTTGTCACGGCAACGCGTGTATTTATACTCCTCTAGCTGGTCGTTTTTTCAGGAGACTCTCGATGTAAATGTACCTAACGCTGTAGATGGCTTCCTGTATAAAGAGTAGATAAATGGTTTCATGACTTATTTTTGTTTTGTTTTTAACAATAATTTATATATAAAAAGACACTCTGACCTTCCATAGATCTAAACCTTAGCGCTCGGCGTGATTTCTAATCCCACGGTAAAGAACAAACGCCGCGATACACTGGATGTTCACTGGATTTCTCCGCGCCACCGTCACTGTTCAACCACTGAAATAAATACAGTTCAGTTCAACCAAGCATTGTATTGTACTGTGTTGAAATAACCAACGTTACTTCTGCACATGGGACTTTTCAAACCGTTGATTCTAGAGGGTCTGGCTCCAGGTGGCGTCCCCTCCGACACGGCAGTCGTATCGACATGCTTAGTTACAGTTACACGCTCGGGGCCCTCGTCGTGCTGCGTCAGCTGCGCCCGTTGCTGTGACACGACTCGGCTGTTCTCATTGGCTCCTGCGACTCCCTCCTGCTGCGCTGCAGCTTTGGCTTGATGGGGGGCGGAGCCTGACTCCCAGTGATGTGGCTGCCTCTGTCCGGCTGCAGGTCACACACACACACACACACACACACAGATACCGTTACTATGACGACCACCACTACCGCTAGTACCATTAGTATCGATCGCGCTGTTTCCTCGGATTCATTTGATCGACCGACTTACTTTAACTAAATAGTAATAGTTATTAGCGACCTTCACCCTCATATGTTGGTGTCCGACGGACACATTGATTTTAAACAAACTATATTTATATAAACCCGGAATCCACTCTGCATTTATGTGGGAACTATTTAGGGGCTTCTCGGTTAGTTATTGAATTGAATTGAATTGAAATACTTTATTTAATCCCTTGGGAAATTCAGCACCACAGTTCGCTCACATTAAACAAGAAACATAGAGGTAGTCGAAGGACCACTATATAAATCACGATAAAACCATACACTCTCAAAAGAACGATCAAATAAAGGAGAATCTAAGAAACATAATAAAAAACGTTGAATATAGAGAATGTGCAAATACAACAATACAGGGGCAAAAATACTGAGTTATATCTGTGATTCGGGGCATTTTCACGATCCGTGATCTCTCCAGCTCCCCCCCGTCAGACACGGGTGGGCTCAGGGTGGAGTTCGCGTGATCCTTTGAACTCACACGCCCGTTATTACTTTCAAAACGAGGTCAGCTATCGCTGCGCGGCCGCAGCCGTTGGCCGCGCTGAGCCACCGACTGCTACGTGTGAAACGGCGAAACGCAGGCTGCTTTGATCCGAACGTTGGTCGTCTCGCTATCCGGGCCGTCCGGCGGCCCCCCTGTTGGCCCACAGGTCCGAGGTGCCCCCGTAACGTTTCAATCACCCGTTTGGCCGCTTTTCAGATTCCCGATTGTCCATGGAAAGGGCGATCGAGTGGCTGACGAGGCGAGGGACGATCTGCCAACAGCGTAAGTCAACCCTGTCCTGCCCGGTGAGTTTGGGGCTTTTCGTAGCTCATTTTTGTTTGTTTTGTTTAGTTGTTCAGTTTTCCGGGAGGAGACTTGTCAAGTCACGCGTGTGAGAAACTATTCAGCGTTTGTGGCAAAACCATTGTACTTGTAAGGAAACGGAAGATACGTAGATGCAAACCTGAGCTGTTTACTTTGAGTTCTGTGTTTGTGTTTACTTCGTTCACAATAGTTGGCCTGGCTCGCCCTTTACGAGTGAAAACATTGTAAAGTGCAACTAAATGGAACAACAGGGCAAAAGCACAATGTGTTTACTATCTTGTATCTTTCAAATGAAATACTTTTTTTCCAGTCATATATTTTTTTCTTCATTCAATTTGGAAAAAACATCGAGTGGTGAGCCTGAAAGTTCCATTCACCTCTGCCGTATGTCGTTATCTCATTCTCTTTCACGCCGAGATGTCGCTAAAAATCACACATTGTCCCTTTTTGAAAACATCGCTATAATATCGCATCATATCATCATGGCGACCTCCATATCGTGTATCGCACCGTACCGCGAAAGGATCATTGATATTTTCTTTATTTGTCGTGTATTTCCTCATATTTCTGTTGTTCTGCTCATTTGATTGAACCAATAATTGATCTGTCATTTGTTTGGGTTGGGTGGGAAACCCCGTGGGCACCGGAGGAGATTTAGTTTGTCAGGCCGAGGACCAGCATGCACCTGGGTGAGCACAGGATTCTGTACCAGCGCATGAGGAGCAGAGGGTCGAGTTCCTCTCTTCTCTTTGGTTGGTTACTTTGGACGGTAAATCACTGGAAAATGGAATTTTGAGGCGCATCAGTGGCTTTGTGATTTGGAACACAACAACAAGAAAGGACAACTCGCCACTATAGTGAGATGAGTGTATCGTTGCACCCCTACGAGTTACTTTATCCCAAAAAGTAGCTGAGTAACTTCAAGTAACTAACTTTAAAAAGTAACTACTTATAGCTACTAGTTACCTTACCCAAAAAGTAACTCATTCAGTCACGCAGCTACAGCATTATGAAAGTTACCGGTGGAAGTAACTATTGCCTTACATTTTCTAACGCTCAAATATGCCAAAGAATTAGGCCCCGCCCCCTTAAATGGAACCTTTAATTCAACTGTGTGTTTAATCATTTGATAATCAAACTGAACGGCATCATTCCCATCACCGCCGTTAATAGTACATTAGTAATGTGCTTGTGCTCTGCTGCCCCTGCTGGCCAACATGTGTATAGCACAGTGCGCCACTCTGACCTGCTGCAGGTGGAACATCAAGATCTGATAATCCTCCAGGTAGGTGCAGGAGACGTGCAGGGGCTCCACCAGCTCACCTGCAACACGCAATACATGCACATGACACTCCAGCGATTGAAAAAATATAAATCTATATATTTAAAAAAAATATGTGATGATATAGTGAAGCATATTTATTTATTTTTTTACCTATGAGTTCAAACTCCAGGCGTCCGGGTGAGGCCGAGCGCTCCTGCGCTCTGACGCTGTGTCGGGCCAACCTGCCCTGTCAGAGAGAGGAGGGGCATTTCACTCAAAGCGCTATTTCATTCAAACACATTCTCTGGTTTGAGTTACTTAAGGAGTAGGGGGTGGGGGGGGGGGGGGGGGGGTGTGAGTGGGGGGAGGGGGGGGGGGGGGGTGCAGGGGGGGGGGGGGGGGGGGGTATTCCCCCAGAGAGTCATTTGACTCTGTACCTCATATCTTATGTTCTGCCGCTTGTCGTCCACTGACAGGAGCAGCACGTCGTGAGGGAAGAGAACCATCAGTCTCTCCTGACGAGCCTGTGAGAACAAACACACCTGCTGTGTTACTGCGGCCGCACGCACACACACACACACACACAATACCACAGAAGAAGAACACCGACACCACCCTGGAGTTCTAATCTCATATTCATGGATACTTCTGAGAGAGATTAGTGACATTTAAAGTGTGTACGATACATTTGTGCCACTCATGGATATTCATGATGCCAGTCCATACAACTTTAATTTATTCATTAAATTATATTCAAATCATAATAGCAATCCAATTGATCATAGCAATGATGTTTATTTTATATCTCATTTTTTAATTTGATTTAATTGAATTCAATTCAATTCAGTTGAACTTAACATAATTTAATTTGATCTGAGATCATTTATTACATCATACAGCATATCACACTAAACTGTACGATCCTTTACAATATCATACTACACGACACTATGTATTTGTTATATTTAGTTATTAGTATGAACATATCTGGTAGTTACATAAACATGCTTATGATATTCACTCATACCAATGGCGCCACCTATATCCTCTTCTTTTATCTTAGTATATTTACATGATAATACGACGACTCGGCTGTTTAATAATGATCGTATGCGAGAAGCAACTGAACATCAGCACGTATACAATTTGAATGCATAAATATATGAATAGTCAATAAATAAATAAACGCAGCTGAAATAATTGTACAGTCGGTGCAGGAAGGCCGAGGCGTCCGAACCAGATTAGAGACTGATGTGGATGACATCACTTCCTGTTTACGTTTCACTGTACAGGCCCTCTTCTGTGAACACATCTGGATAAAGCAGACGTTAGTGGCGCCTACACATTTATGGGTGACGACGCTAACGAGCAAAAACGTTCTATTGTCATTCCTCACGTACTTGGGAAGTCATTTCATTTTGATTGTAACGTTTTGATGGAGTTCGAATGAGTCACGCCTTCTATTTTATACTCTGTTCGTGGACACCTGAGCGAATAGCACCGTGTGTACTAGTACTGCAGAGTGGTGGAGTACCTGTGTGTGTGAGTGGATGATGTGGACGATGGAGACGTATCCGGGCGGACCCAGGTGATGAATGGGTGAACCCTCCCACTGCCACACTGGAGCCTGGAGTAAGTACGTCATCAGTTCCTCTCGTTTCCAGCGAGTGTCGCATGGCAGCTACAACACAAATACACACATTGAAAATTCAATTAATTCGATCCTCCAAGGGGGGGGGGGCGACCCCCCCCCCCATAGAATGGCAGGGTAAACACTGCATATGTATGTGAATATATGTGTCTGTGTGAAGAGAATCCACGTGTGTGTTACCAGGTAAGAGAGCGCACAGTGAGTTGGACTCATGGGTTGGGCCATGGACTTGGACTTCCTGTCCTCCATGTGTCGCGTCCATGCGTGTAAGTCCGCAGCTCCGTCGCACACATACACTTTGGGGTCCACCATCGGACCTGCAGAGAGAGAGAGGGGGAGAGAGAGAGAGAGGGAGAGAGAGAGAGAGACACACACAGAGAGAGAGAGAGCGAGCGAGCGCAAAATGAGTCAGGTTTTTTTTTTTAAATTTTTCAAACCTTTGTTCTAAACTCTGCCCGTGAACTCACCGCTGAGCTCAAACACGTGCGGCGACAAGTCGGTTTCCATGGAGACGGCCTGGAAGGTGAGTCCCGACAGAGGAAGGGTGCCCTGCGGGATCAAAGGACATGAGGATGAGTATCACACACCTCAAGCTGTCCCAGGGGGCAGCTCAGGGGGCAGCTCAGGGGGCAGCTCAGAGGGCAGCTCCGGGGGCAGCTCAGGGGGCAGCTCTGGGACACGCCCCCTCAACACACACTCTTTTTCAGAGGGAGTCAAACAAAGTGGAGAGAGCAGCAGCAGCAACATCTGTGTCCTTGTGTTTTGACCCCTAGACCACCGGGTGGACTGTGCTAACAGTGTGAGGGGAGGCGCTGTGACCCGTTCTGTTGATGCCTCCATGGCAGTGAGGCTCAGCAGTGACGAGCTCTTCTTCTGTGGTCTGCGCCCTGATGTGAAACACACCCGATTAATCAATTCACAGGGTATTTTACTGATCATCGCAGTCAGAATCCCTTTGCGCTCCGAGCGGGACTCCGCCCAGGACCCGGCTCCTCCCTTTGCTGATGGAGCACATTTTGAAAAGCTCAGTCTCAGTGTAGTCAAACAAAGGCAGGGGTTTATTGTTCTGTCACATTCTAACGCCCGCCTCATATTTCATTGCAGGCAGTTGTCGGCTACTTTGACATTTTCTTCGACAAAGGCTGCGGCAACAAGGTAAGTGGTGGCGGCGGCGGCGGCGGCGGCGGCCCGAGCCATTTAACGGAAACTCAATTACGTTCACGCTTTAGCATGTCCCCCCCCCCCCCCCCCCCCCCCCCCCCCCCCCCCCCCCCCCCCCCCCCCCCCCCTCCGCCCCCCCACCCCGAGGCGCCTGGCTGGGCATCGACAGGCGTCCGAGTCGAGTGCTGATATAAGCACTAACCGCTGCAGAGGCGGCCGCTCGGAACAGCCCAGGCTCCGCCTCCGTGAGCAGACACACACACGCGCGCACACACACGCGCACACGCCTCTTTATGGCACTTCCTGTTCTACCTGAGACTCCAGCGGCGCGATACAGACCCGCCTGTACATTCCCAGCGCGAGCCCAGGCCATGTAACAACAATGTAACGTAAACACAGATAAGCGCGATTTATGATGGAGGCGGAGCTAAAGGTGAGTCTGAACAAGGCTCCTTCAACCTTCTAAAGGTGAAGTGCGCAGGGTTTGACTTTGTGTGTATATATATACACACACACACACACACACACAGTATGTGCCGGTCAGAATTGGCCCCTCCTCCTCTGCACAGCAACACCAGCACAGACACAAAGTGCTGCTACTGTAATGAGCTCATTAGACTAATTACCAGTCAATCCCTCACCTCATAGACGGGTTTGTAAACATGTTGCTGCAAATACAAACCCAACAGTCAAAACTGTAAAAGACGAAGAATATTTACAATGTGACGCAGGTTTGACAGCGTTAAAGTCCTCAGCTCTGTAACTGTCCAGATCTAGAATGAGGGTTTACTGCAATTCTGAGCAATTGAATGAGTTAAGAATTAAATAAAACAACAAGAGTCAAACTATACGCCTTTGAAACACGGAGACAAATCGATAGTGTGCTCAATAATGAATGACTTCACTTCACTTTTTTTTTTTAATGACTATCATTTATTTATTTTATTTTATTTTCTTGCAGGTGATGTTCTCCACCGGACCTCACGCCACAAAGACCCACTGGAAACAGACTGTCTTCCTACTGGAGAGGCCCATTCCAGTCCGAGCAGGTCTGTGACCACACACACACACACACACACACACACACACACACACCTCCACACACACACACACACACACACTCATCACTTTAGAGATTAGTTTTTTATTAATTTGTTGTTGTTTTGTTACTACATCAATTTTTCCTCCTTTTTGGTCGAGTTCCATTTAAATCCCCAACATGACTTTGTTTTGTTTCCCCCCCCCCCCCCCCGCGCTGTGGTTGTCATGGCGATGGCGCAGCAGGTGATCTGTCAGTGGTGCAGATGTAGTCGGGCTGCTTGACACCTGTTATCTGTCTCCTTCAGAGACGCCGAGGCGTCAGAGCAGATCACAGACTCGGCCTGTAAGACTTCATCTGATAGGCCGACGCAGAGCCACGGGAATCATGACACGTTACACCAGCGCCGTCCGGTCAATGACCAATGGGTTTTTTTTTTTTTTTTAGAATCGCTGTGTCAGCAGATTCTCCTCTTTTTAATAGCGACAGGTTACTGTTCTGGAAAATGTGTCTGTTGTTTTTAAAGTGGACGTAGCACTTTTTATTTTACTTTTTTTAAGTTAATCTCACCTGGTGTTGGACAATAATTAAAATGTCATCAGCTGAGCAGGAATATGTGAAAACCTCAGCACAAACAGACTATGATACTTTCTCAGCTTCTCTCCGACCTTAAAGGTGCTGTGTGTGAGTCTGAAGACTAATTATTGCCATTTGTTTGGGTGGAGATCAAGTATAAAATAATGATACAGGTATGAGTTTATAATCACCTCACTGTCTCTGTTGTTTTCATTCCTTTAACATGAGCTCTTTATATTTCAGTCAGGAGGAGCAGCCATGTTACTGAGCTTTGTAAATAGTCAAATATTATTTTTTTATATAATCTTTTTTTTTTTAAGCCAGTGAATGTCTGTTGTCAAGTACAACAAAATTATACAGTGCAGTTCTTCACAATGCGAAAGTAAATGAAATAAAAACAATGAATTACAAAACAGGACAAATATGATCATATAATGAATTGCTAAAAAAAAAAGCATAATAAAATGAATACACAGTTCAACACAACTTCAAACTCTTTATATCGACATTTAAATGACAAAAATATAGTAAATAAATTCAGTAGAAATACACAAATCCTGCAGACTAGACCTTTAATATGAGACAGCAAAGGTTTCAGTGTGTAAATGTATGCGCACACACACACATACGCGCACACACACACACATACGCGCACACACACACACATACGCGCACACACACACACACACACACGCACGCGGTGTTATCAGACTGATCCTGGCTGTGTCAGCTGATGTGTGGATGGATGATGATCCTCGGGCCTCGTCGTCTCCTCGCTGACCAGATATCAGATGGAGGTCAGTGTAATAAACGACCCGCGCAGGACGCCGGCCGTGTGATGGCGGCGGCGGCGGCAGCGGCGGCGGCGGCTCCGTTCCCTCCGGGACGATAAGAAGCTGAAACGCTATCTGAGCGTTGGCGCGTCAGATAAAGGCGAAGGCGAGGGCAGCGTTATGCTAACGCGGCGCACAGGTACAGGATGGGAGAGGCAGAGATGGATTTGTTTTGGAGCCCCTCCTACTTCCTGCTTCGTCCAGGCAAAGAGGCGGGGCTTAGGAAGAGCTGGGTGCTTTCAACCCAGCTGGTACTCAGGAGGCCACGCCCCTCAATGAACCACAATTTCAAACCTGGATAGAATGAAAGTAAGCCCCGCCCCCTGTACAGGAAACGTTTGTTCATGTTTCCTTCACCTCTGAAGTTGATCATTTTAGTCTATGGGGGCATGGACTCACTTTTGCCTCAAGTGGCCACCCTGTGAACTGCAGGTCATTTTAAACGAAAAGCTTCAGGTGATGGAGTCAGAGTCGTCGGGTGTTTTGAAGAGTATCTTGATTCCGGCAGCAGTGTGGCCCTTCTGAGTCGGCCGTTTTTACAGTGTAGTACACACGGCCGGCCTCTAGAGGCCACTAGACTCTCCTCTGCTCCGTCTCAGGCGAAGCAGCAGTGACGTGAGCGCTGTGAGCGTTTCAATCCAGACTTAAACCAACGTGGAGAGAACGGAGATCCATCAGTCCGACTCCGAGAGTATTTATGAAGCCAGCAAGTTTTAGCAGAAGGGTTTAAAAATAGAACGGGAGGATTATAAAAAAAAAAGAGGAGAAGAAGAAGGAGAGAGAGAGAGAGAGAGAGAGGGAGCAGGAGGTTATTGATGTGCTCGCTCTACCCTGGCACCCCGACGCTCCCCTGCCTCCTCCAGGGGCCGTAAACCAAAAATGGACTTTTTAACAGCGCTCACCGGCTGCCTGCTATGCTCCTATGGTGCTCTTTACAACACACACACACACACACACACACACACACACACACACACACACACACACACACACACACACACACACAGTTCACTAAAGTTCCTGCATACTTTAAACCTCCCTCTGGCTCTAAGAGGAAACTTCCCTAAAGTCACCTTGAAGATGTCAAAACTCTTCCTCACATACACCGGGGGGGAGGCGGGGAGGGGCGTGGCCGAGAACTCAACCTGCCGCGCTGATTGGTCGAGAGAGAGGAGAAGGAGAAGGCCCTGCCGTAAACATCCAGTTGTTTGTTTTAATGGCGCCGTGTCGGCGGTGATTTATCGCGGCACAGAGCGAATCCCATTTGATGTGTTTGTACGAGTGCAGCAGTAATTAACTCTGCGGCTGCGTTTCTGTGGGAGGGGCCTGAGGGAGAGGGAGAGAGAGAGGGAGGGAGGGAGCGGGCGAGCGCACGGACGGATGGACGCAGCGGGCTGGAACAAAACACCCCTGCGAATCCTGGCGCCGCCTGGCAGCGTGATGAATTAAACAGCGCGCCATTTGTCACGCGCCGCTGAGTGTGTGTAGCCGCGGTATTGTAGAGGAGGCTCCGCCTCCTCACTTCCTGCCTCATCTCCGGAAAGAGGATCCCGCGTTCTAGTCCCTCAAAGGGAAGCGCTGGCGCCCTGGAGTGCGGTGTGGAGACCTTTGGTCCCGCCCACTTCCATGACTCACCTCCTTTCCCTTGAATCTTCCTCCCGCCCTCAGACTCCTCCCCCTTCCACCACTAACTCGAACGATCTGAGCTCTGAAGGTCCTTGAACTGTCGCAGAGCGGCGGCGGAGCTGTAATTCAATCGATGAGATGGTTATGTGCTCGCGGCCCCGTGCTCGGGATAGTCAGCCTATCGGCTCTTAGCCCCGCCCCGAGCAGCAGGAAGTAGAAAGAGAGGGAGGGCGTGGAATCTGAATGTCAGCTTATTATTCACCATGAGGGCCCACGAGTGTGAGGTCACTCGCCCTGCAGAAGGTCATATGTTCTTACCCCATCCATTTTTTTTACAGTGGGCGTTATTGTTATTATTATTGCACAAATACAAAAGTGTGCACTGAGCTTAGGCCACATGCTTTTATTTTGAAAGTACACTGCCCTACTTCTGTCATGTGACCCTTACAGTCTGCAGTCATTGGTTCATTCACTCAGCAATCTGATTGGCTAAAGCAACAGTCTCACTTCTGTCTATATCAAAGCTGCACGCGCCTTCAATGTTGATTTTGAAGGCCCGGGGCAGATTTCGTATCACCCCGGCAACAAATGATGGCTCAAATCTGATTGGATAAAAACTCCAGCGTAAACATAGAGGGCAGGAAGTATTGCAACCATGAGTAGAGTTATTGAATGAGGTGAACAGACTGTCTGGAATACTTGAGAATATAGTGTTTAGGCCAGCAGAGAAGGCTTTGAAGGCCTCGGCGCCGCACCACTGTCAGCAAATGGGACGTAACCATGACTTGCAAAAAACAGAAACTACACTGTCGCAGAAACTAGCATCTGAATTTTGGTGTCAGCCATGGTCCGAACCTTCACTACCAAGTCTGTTTTCCATTTCCTACGTCTCACAATTCTTATGAAGTGGAATTCATCATTTTCAGGTCGGCTCAAACTCCTCCCCCTTCCAGTTTTATTGTGAAAATGCCAACTGGCCTGAGTCCTGCCGAGATTCTCCCTCTGAATTCACACATGGGCTTTGTACTGACCTTATAGACGAGGTCCAGCCGGAGAGAGTTTAGAGTCAGCGTTGGAGCATAGCTAGCTCATTAGCATATGTCCGTGTTTATGCTAGTTCTTGGAAATCGATGTGTCACATCTTCCTCACGTTCCTCTTTCTGCACAATGTCCTGATCAGGCTGAGGTCAGAGCAGAATTTCCAGTTTTGCGCCACCGTCCAAACCGATGAATGTGGGGAAGCGAGGCTTCGGATGTGGGCGGAGCCTGAGGCTTGGGATGTGGGCGGAGCCTGAGGCTTGGGGGCGCGGCGCTGTAAATGCAGATGAAATGAATGGATCCAAGTGTTTCCAGTGTAATTTCATGGAGTGAGGCCGAGAGAGGCTCAGTGCTTAATGACACTGGCATGTTGATGTACGACGCGGCGCCCGAGCGCTGCGCTCCACTCCCCGACTCATTTCCACACATGGTTAACTCCTCCCCCTCCCCCTCCTCATCATCCTCGTTTCCTGACGGCGCCGAGGTCCCGGTCCTCCACCACCGGGGGGGGGGGAGGGGGTGGGGGCGCGGAGTCTGGTCCCAGGGATGTTTGCCGGACTCTTTGGTGGTGAAACATGAGGGGCGAGTCCTTTCATCCTCTCACTTCCTGTCACTTCACAAGCTGTTTCCAAAGGTCAAGCAATTATTCCGTTGACCCGTCTCCGAGTCCTCGGATTGGACTGCGGCCGCCCGCCGCCTCCCATGAGCCTCCTGCTCTGCCACTGTGACCAGTCTGAGGCTCAGGACCCTCGTACCACCCATGTGTAGGGTCTCGGTCATTTCTCTCACTTCCTAAAAGGTTTTACAAAACAATGACGTACTGGAATTGTCGTGATTTCATAATTTTTCTCCATGACCCTTGAATAAGCCCATTAATGTATGTTTACATGAGGAGCGGGTCCCCTCTATGGGGGCCGCCATCTTGTTACAGTAGCCCAGAGTGGACATACTGAGCATTATTTCAGTTTGAAGGTCGACTGAAGTGTGAGGTGATGGATACAACTCGCAACTTCACCTCTAGAGCCCAGCAAATCTTACACACTGCACCTTTAAAACCACACATTTCTTTTATCTAGTATCGATGGTTGATTGATTTTTCCTGTCAGAAGCTCTGAGACCACTCATACACACACACACACACACACACTCTCACACACACACACACACACACACACACACACACACACACAGTGAAGTCCTGGCCTGTGTTCCAGCCGACTCCTCCGTGATGTTGACCACTTCATCCAGTCTGTGATGGAGCAGCTCGACTCTCTGACGTCCTCGTTACCGGACTCGGCTTCGAGCAGCTGAGCCACTTTTCTCTCCGTCCACGACAGAATTCTCTTTATTTGACTTTTCTTGACCAAATAGACGTCGCTTTGTAACGACTTTAAAAAAAAATTGTAATTGTATTTTCTTGACATCTAAAGCAGCAGCAGGGAATTCGACAACACAAGGAGGAAAGTGACGCCTGTGGCAGGGAGGGGAAGTGCAGTTAGCATTATGTAGCTCGCTAATTTAACCGTGCTCCCTCCTCATTTGGTGGTGTCACCAAAATGGCGGCCTCCATGAGTTCAGTACAAACTCGCAGTTCACGGTTTGGCCACTAGAGGCACAATCCCCACAGACTCCCATGTTAACAACTTTAGAGGTGAATGAAACACGTTTAAAGTCTGATACAAACTATAGTTTCGGTCTCAATCAGTCACATGTTTCCCCCTGACAACGGTAAGGGGGCGGGGCTTATTTCTATTCAACCCAGGTTTGAATTTGCGCATAATTAAGGGGCGTGGCCTCTCGAGTGACCCCTAGGCTGACCCTGGGTCCAACCCCACTCCAGCTCGATCTGTAGCTCCGCCTCTTTGCCCGCTTGTGGATGAAGCAGGAAGTAGGAGGAGTTAGGGAGCGAACAATAATCTCTGTGCAGAAACCTACGGTGACGCTACGTCCATCTTTTTACACATTCTACGGTTTGTAAGTTTTATCGTGGCTAAAAACGGATTCACACACAAAAAAGTTGCGTGTTGCACCTTTAAGTCTTTCTCTTCTATTTTAACATATTCTGTTTGCTGTTTCCTGCTGTGGCTGTAAAACGCCGCCCTCCCTGCAGCCGGAGCCACGGCGCCGGAGCGTGGCGCCGCGCAGCCGCCGCTCTCCGTGACAGCGCCGTTGCCATGGTAACAAGTGAGATGTGACAGGCGGCCGTGATGGCGGCGCTTTGACGCTTTTTTTTTTTTTCTTTTTTCTTTTTTCCCCTCAGAGTAAAGCGCCACAGTCAGCGTTTTTCCTCCCGTCCTCCACTAACCTCCAAGCAACTGTGAGCGTGTGGCGGTGGCGAGGAGGGGGCGGGGCTTAAGAGGATGCTTGTTTGGCGTTCGGATAAACATTCATTTACCTCCGGCGCTCACACGTGAAGATAATCAGTGTGATTATGCATCATAATCTTCTCCGGGCTTCACGTTCGCTGGTGCGTCGTACTGTAAACCCCGCCCCCCTCCTCCCCCTCCTCCCCCTCCCCCCCCTCCTCCTCCTCCTCCTCCCCCTCCTCCTCCTCCTCGGCGCCATCTGGATTTCAGCGTTTGCGTTCACACTCGCACGCATTCTGGCTTATTAACATACATTAAAGCGCATTCCCTTTCCACACATCATCATTTCTATAAGCGGCGGTGCGTCTCGGTTCAGGCTGCAGAGGCCTGAGCTCAGCAGCAGCAGCAGCAGCAGCAGCAGCAGCAGCAAAGTGCTGCAGGGCGTCAGGAGGAGGAGGAGGAATTCTCCTCGTGTTCCATTTTTCCCTTTTGACGGCGCTGATCAAAGTCTGACTCAGCAGCGCTGCCCTCTGCGCGCTGGCGCTTTGGGGGGCGGAGCTTAAGACGCAGTGATCGGACCGAAGTCAAACTTCATTGAACCGGAACTTTCTGTCATCCTCGGAGGCGCAGGAGACTCCTCATTGGACCTCGGCGAGAGGGCGTGGTCACAATTGACACTGGTGAAATAGGAGAGAAAGCCTAACTCCTCCTACTTCCTGGTTCATCCAATGGCGGGCAAGGAGGCGGAGCACAGGTAGAGCTGGGGGTGTGGCCCGTGATGCTGTGGCAGCATCCACAGGTCGGCCCAGCTGTCACTCAAGAGGCCACGCCCCTTATTTTTTGTACATTTCTAACCTCAACAGAATAAAGATAAGCCCCGCCCCCTTACGGTCGTCACAGGAAAAATGTGACTGATTGAAACCAAATCTGGGGGTGGAGCCTCAAGTGGCCACCCTGTGAACTGCAGGTTTCTCCACCTCTGTATTGAACTCATTGCCGTTTGGTCTCGACCCAATTATCCAGGATCTTGGAGCTGGAGCTAATTTCACCGTGTAAACAAACTCTTCCTCTTCCTGTTTTCATTAGGGGAGGAGCTTAAGGGAAAGATCACCGTGCGCAAAAACAAGAAGGACCCGCGCTCGCTGCTCGTCACCTTTGAACTCCGGGACAGGAAGCAGACGTACAGCCTGCAGTGACTCCGCCCATCATGTGATGTCGCCTTCAGCTAATGTTTTTCTATTCAGCAGAACAAGAGGAGGAACGCTTTAATTTTAACATTTCAAGTTGTAAAAACTGCCCCCGAGTCCAAATAAAAAAACATCATGTCTGAAGTGACGCGCTCATTAGTGTGTTTTTACTAATTCAGCATGATTTCACTGCTAATTACGGGAATTTAAAGGTCACATTTTTTAGCATATTTGTATTTAATTTAAATCAAATTCAGGTGAAACAACAATCGTCTGTAACCTGGAGGCAAAATACTTCAGTTTAGAATCGAGTTCGGCCTTAAATCGCCTTTAATTTAAAAAAAGAAAAGAAAAAACACTAACTGAAACAGAAACTAGTTTCCAGCTCTTTCCCGTATTTTTACTTTATTTCGCCTCCACGTGGCTCCGCCCCCTTTCTTCCTGTTCGAGGGAGCAGCTCTCTTCCGTGAAAGAGGAAGTGTTGGTCAGTTTTGTTATGAAATAACAGTTACTCTATCTTTTAAAAGCAGATTTTTGCTGACTTGACAAAAACTTGTGTTTTTTGAGACATTTCAGGTCAACTCCTCAGGTTCTTTTCTCTCTGCAGCTGTAACTGATGATGATGATGATGATGATGATGATGATGGGGAGCCCTAGTCCCCTGCCTCCCCGGGTTGCCCCCCTCCCCCCCCCCCCCCCCCCAATCACTGTTTACCAGGCGTCTCAGATAAACAGTCTCTTATCACTCGGGAACAACAGTGGCAGTGATCAATTAATTACAGGCGCTGCTCCTGTAATTAACCAGTGTGAGGAGACACCACCCAACCCCACCACCACCCAACCCCCCCACCCCAACACCCAACCCACCCACCCCCACCCCACCACCATGTGCGTGTCCTATACAACACAGTCCAGCTCCAACATCAGGACCAAAGTCTGGGCTGGAGAAATACTTGAATATGGGTAAGGAAACATTTATTTATTTATTTTTTTTATTTTATTTTATTTTTTATTTTTTTATTTTTTTATTTA
>JAFBJT010110023.1:37693-55627 GCA_016785325.1 Chascanopsetta lugubris | reverse complement strand
CAATTTAGATAAAAACTGTATTTTCAAAACATGAAGTTTTCCAAATGGTCCATCAACCATCAGACCTGCCAAATTGACTTCATAGGCCAGAGATGCTTTTAGAGCTCTTATTCTGAAAAAATTTGACTGAAAGTTCATGCTATTACTGGTAGCCTTGCTGTCTGAATGCACGACTAAAAGTTAAACACTCTAAATTCTGGGTCTGGTAGGAGAAAGTCAGCAGAAAGTCAATTTCCCTAATGTATTGCATTCAGTGCATATCTAAAAATATTTGTGTTACAGGCGAGTCGGTCAAATCTCCAATTCAAAAGCACGACAAAAAACTGACATCACAGTTTCGTGCTACAATGGATGGTTGAGTTCTGGCAGTGGGCTTCAGTTATCTGTCCATTTAGTTTTTTTTGCTTTCTGCTACGTGATTGTTTGTGTAACATCTTCCTCCAAGGCGGGACAACACTATCAAACATCTAATAATCTGAGTGTGGCCTTGATGTGAAGCTGCATGCAATAAGAATTGCAAAATAATTACTGGCCGGCATCCTCCTCCGAGCAGCCGACCATACAAACACCCCACTGGAGGCCTTCACAGCCTTTGAATCAAAGTCAGCCCCAGAAAATTGGACATCTTTTTTTTTCCCTGGCGCCAACAATAGTACAAATGTCATCTGCACTGAATGGCCCGTCTCTCGCCTCCCCCCTTTTTCTGTGCATGCGTCTGTCCCCCTCATTATTACTGTCCTGTAATCAAGACATTATTGCACTTCTTTTGTGAATTTATTTCCACAGAATTCCCTCGTGGAGCTCTAACCTTTAGTAGTCTCTTATTATGCCAGCGCTGCCTGCACTCTTGGCAAGCAGAGTGGCAGTTCCCATTCTGTTGGTGAGAATCATCTTTGAAAAAATAGCCTTTCAAATCATTCCAGGCAGAAATAAGTCAAGAACAACGTCTGTGCCTCAAAAAAAGCCCCAAACTGAAATGTAAAAAAGTTATTGTATGGGAGTACGGAAATGTTTAGTTGGAACTTTGGATGAATGTTTTTGATTTCTTCGATTTATCATCGCCTCCTGTTAGGATTATTGGTTGAGAAGAATCCACTTGCAGACAATAAAGCTCAGTTACTTAATAGCTTGTTTAAACAAAGACATTACGCAACAACTTCAAAACAAGTAAAAATTCCAAAAATAGAGCAGAGTTCAAGGCAGAGTTATCCAAAACACAGAATCCAAAGTTCTAAGTCAAAGTTCAGACAAAGGGTCAAAATCTTGCAGACGGGGCAGAAAACAAACTCGCAAAACGGTGGAACGGCAGATGAAACAAACCACCAAGATCTGGCAAAGACTGGTTGGCACACTGGGCTTAAATACTCTCAAACCAATCAAGACAAACAAAGAACAGGTGTGCTCAGAAATTGGCGGGAAATCAAACAGATAGGGTGGAGTCGGAAGCACATGGCAAACCAAAACAAAGAGAAAACACATGGCTCCTCAAATGAAAACAAAGGCACATGTTGCCGGGAAAAACAGACAGGACACTAACACCACCACTGAGCAGTAATTAAAATCCAACATGATGGGGTCATTCACAGTGATGGATGGGGAATTTAAGAACCTTGTCAAGTTATGTATCTGATGGGCTGTTAAAGAGTTTTTCTACCCTGAAGTGTCCAAAAACGTATAGCTATAATGTTCAGTTATAATGGGCCGGGCCGATGGGGTTGAGGGCAGAGTCACTGTTAATTAATTTTGTGTAAATTAGTTGGATGGAATTAGATTTTTGCTGAGAAGTTTATTGCAAATGTAAACCCATGGTGAAACACTGTAAGAAACAATGTAGTTTATTTCATTATAGTATATAGTATATACTATGCCATTGTATTCAGTATAACTCCATTTATAATCTCAAACTGACTCTGCACTGTACTATTCTATACTATATGACACTCTACTGTATGCACCACTATTTTCAACCATGTAGATTGGTGTGCTTGTTTGAGCCTAAACCTGAAAATTGATATCGTTATTTCAATACTGGTTAGACAGAACAGTCAGCTGTCTGCAGGGGGTACATATAGTGTGGACCCCAAAACCATATTTGGAAAGAATAGATTATTTTACAAACTTTGGTCTAGAAAGAACTCCATAGGTTACTCCATGATATGTCGTCTGTATTCCATTACTTCTATGCTTAGTCATGTTAACAGGACAGAACATTATAGAATTATAGAGACTATGCTCTTGCTCGCTGATCTCTGAAAGCAACACATCCAAGAGCTGAAAATATTTGAATCTAATCTGTAATCTACACTAACAGTAAAGGATGTTACCACCTTAAATTATTGGGGCCGTTTAGTTTGTCCATTCCTGACACATGTTAAAGGCACATTTTAATGCTTGGGTGCCGATTAGAGTGTCAAGTCATTAAAGGTTCTAGTGAATGGGCATGAAGTAAACCTACCTACCTAACCTGAAGTACCTGGCAGGTGCCACAGACGCTTGTAGCACATCACTTTAAGTTTCCCTGTACATTCTTTCCCTCGTTTTATTTCCAGGCATGATGTGCTCTCACACTGATGGAGAGATGCCAAGTATACTGTCTTTACACGTCAACTCCTCCAACTGTCTTTCCACTCTGGAGGAGCAGCTTGCTTTTTAAACAGGGAATATATCCATGCTTTACTGATAGAGTGTTTATGGGTGGATTAAAGTATTTAAGTCAGACACCAGTGATGCACCTTGCATTTCAATGCACATTTTCTTTTCGAATGATATGCGGAACGTTTTTCAACTCTCACAGATTTAGTATGTGGAATTTACAATTTGACTATTTTTTAAATTTTTTTTTTTTACATTTACTTGAACCTCCTACATTGATGGTCTGTGCTTTTATACCAGCAGAATAGCCTCAATATATTATCATCAAGTAATGACTCTTATAGAGGTACATCACAGAAATGGCAAAGATATAAATCCCTTGAACTTCAACTGGAGACTGACTGTAATGTGAGCACACGGTGTCTATTCATTGAATAAGTAGCAGGGACTTTTTGTCCATGCTTTGTCCAAATGTAGAAATTTCTTTTCAACACACTCTGTAAAACACACCTCCCTCCCTGCTCTGTGGAGCTTGTCAGGTGTTACTCTGGGACATCTCAGCAATTACAAAAGGAAGCAAAAAGAAAATGAAGTAGCTTGGAGGAATGTGTGCAGTAATTATGGCCAACTGATGATGCTGTATCTACAAGGAACGTGCCCTAAGGGCTCCATCTCCTGTGCATCTGCAGCCATTGAGCAAACTGTAAGTGTCAATTTTGCATTTTATGTGGAGACTTGGATGGAATATTTAGCTGCTGTGAAATACAGTGGCTGCAATGGTCTGGAGCAAGAGGAAGGGTGTCGAAGAGGGGAAATCGTGGGGTTCTTGTTGAAAAGCCCTACATTGCTGAAGCTGGGACGTCAGCCAAAAGTAATGGCGTGGGCCAGAGGTGTCAAACATATGGTCCGTGGGCCAAAACTGGCCCGACAAATGGTCCAATCTGTTCGGCGAGAAAATACATTAACTACAATTTTCAATTGAAGTAAAAGTAGTGGGAGGCAAACTGTGCATGCAGGAGGTTGTTCATAATGGACTGTAAAAACATAATGAATAACCGTAAATGTTCTCAGAATGTACTTGTCCTTTTATGTACTAAAACAAAGGGCTTTATTGGTTGCATATTTTCAACCTGCACCATGCATTTGTGTTTCCCCCTTAACCCCCCCCCCCCCCCCCCAAAAACAAACACAGTGGCACTTTGATTATTAGCTTCAAGCACGTTTGAAACATCAGCAACAAACCACCCTCGCCTTGACCCCATTCTATTTCACCCATTTTCATATTCCCTGCAAAATAATCTATTCTAATGATATGAATATTCCCTTTTTTTCCTTATCTTTCCGCTTTTTTATGATCATCACCTGCTTCGTTTCGCTTTCTCCCTCAAGTCCCCCTTAAACTCATCCCTTCATTCCACAGATTAAAGGCCCTCCTCATCGCACAGCTCCATCCTGGCTCCCCCTCTGTGCACTTTGGTCTCCTTTGCTGGCCCACCTCTTGTGACTCTGTCTGGTGTGTCAGCCTCTGAAGCTTCTGCGCTACAGTACATCCTGTTGATAGGAAGCATCCTTTGCATCATCACTCTCAGCTGCCTGTGGGTTCAGCTGGCTCAGTCTGGCCCATCTGTGTGATCCTCTGCCAGATAACTGGGGTTTGGCTCAGCATGAGCCGTCCCTCTCCAAATTGTTGGCCAGGGGTAGAAGGTAGGGAAGGCTGGAGAGAGGAAGGTGCAGGTTGGCTGGGGTTGACTTCTCTGACTTGGGGAGTCTCCCCGGTGCCCATGGTCTGCTCTCCGGAGAGTAGACCGGAGGTTGGCGGAGCGTATGGAGGGAATGATGGAGGAGATGTGTAAAAATGAGCTCCAGGTGTTGTTGTGATGCAGGTATCCGATGACATTTAAATGCCATAACAACGATAGTGAAAGTGTCTGGGGAATTTTTCATATATGCAACGTCTCTGATATATTTTGAGGAGAAATCTAATAAAAGAAATGTGAACGAAGCACCATGTCCTACATCACCATATACGCTCTCTGGTTCCACACAAAGCATGTAAGTGACGAGTAGCAGTGGAGTGAATGTGGCTCAGAGGACCTCTTTGAAGGTCAGAGCTTACACGACGCACTAGCTGGGCGTGCTCTTGCATCTTGGTCACATTCATGATTTATATGTGAACTTTTCTCAATGCTAAAAAAAAAAGTAATAATCAGGCAGATGGAAAACGTTGTTGATGACACCCAGGTGTCTTTGATCACTTTCCCAAAATTACTAGTTTCACATCTGACACAATATACTTGATTGCTATTTATGTATTTTTTTTGTCATTTTCTGGAAAGAACCATGTAATTATGGTTAAAGCAGAAAAAAACAAATTTATTTGCTCAATAGAAATAATTGAAAATCCTTCTCCATCTGTAAAACAGTCTCTCACCAGCTGCAGGACGGAGGGCTATCATTTTCAAACGCATATTGTATCTGTGAAACAAAATCTAAAACTTGACTCAGTGGACGAGAATTGATTTTTGTTCGAGAGAGGTGCATGGGGGTCGCAATCAACACAGACGTCATTCATAGTGTATTAGATCTTCTGATGCATGAGGGTCCGATCCAATTTCAGCAGGGGTTGCCCCTTGATTTACCCTCAAGTGAGAGATAACCCTATTAGATCTCATTTAAGTAAACCCAGGTCCAACTTGGGTCCCAAAATGAGTCGAGTGAACCCAAATCCTTATTAAATAGTTGCTTAGTAGATGGAAAATGCAGCCTGAAAACATTGCTTGATTATAACCGATATACATACGTTTTTATGATCATTTATTTTTTTTATTTTATTCGTTTGTATATAAATGGTCAAAGTTTGGATTGATCCAACTATTGGCCTGAAGATCCACCCTTGTCAAGATCAGTTTAAGCATTTTCCTAGTTTGATCCACTTGAAAAATTAAAATTAAAGAATAGAATAAAATAATGCTCTGCTATATAAATAGTTGAATAGTGCTAAACTGACATGGATAGTCTACAGCAGTTTTATGAAGCTTATATGTCACATACTGAGGTGAGAACATAATGGGGCAATAAACAGATTAAGAGTATCAGCTTTATTAGTGTGAGAACCTCGTGTTGACTATTTATGAGAAAGGTTGTCCTGTGTTGATCTTGACAGCGCCCTCCAGAGGTCACCCAAAGTGATCCTTAAGAGGATTTTAATTAAGCTGCATTGATTGGGTCAAGAGACTTTGATATTTATGGTTAATGATCATGTGGGAAGCACATTTACCATAAGACTCTTTCTCAAGGGATGTACTCAGTGGTAAGCTTTTCACAATCACCATGAGCTGCTCTCATTTTCCAAATGAAGCTTTTAACAGTGTGTAAAAAAAACAACCTGGTAAGCCAATAGGTTATGGCCACCTGTGTGTAGTACCTTCTTCGCTTTTGCATGGTAATAGCTTCTACAACTTCGGACAAGATGTCACAATTTAATGTAACATGTTTGATGTCATGTAAGGGGTTTGGAGCTGGACTTTAATAGGGCCGTTAAGCGGTAATGAGACCGGACGTTGTTCTATGAGACCATAATGAGTGCTTAAGCACTGCGGTAGTGAAGACCCCTGTTCCCCAATGGTGGAGACACACCAATTCAACCTGTGGCAAATTTGGATCTGAGCATTTCACTTACATACCCTATATGTTCATTTGATCAGGGCTGCGAGAGATTCATGATACAAAGGGGTGTCCTGTTGCCTTCGTTAACAATATGGAAGTGTGAGTTGTCTTCATCAGACTGTGGCTCAAACGTGCTTATAAGGATTTCTGAAGTCGCCGTTTGCCGATTTGGTGTCCTTGACCTGTTTGTGGTGAGATTTGGGATTGGCTGGACTTTGCAACGCTGCAATCAGCCACCCAAGAGACTTCCAAGATGTCAGCCATTGGGCATTAAGGGAGGAGGCTCGAGGGCTATGCAATTTTATTTTCCTAGTTTTAAATGCTGTTAAATATCTTAGAGTAGGCCAAGATACAAATTAAACAGCTGAACGTGGGTAAAATAGGCCCCTATTAATATCTAAAAGAAATGAATCGTCTCCTTAGTGTTGTTTTTGATGCCAGAGTTAATACCATTAGTGTTTTAGGTGCTGATACTCACTGAGTGCAGTCATGGGACATCTATAATGGACTGAACATTTGCTTGATCGTGCTGAGCATATTAACAGTAATGAACAGAAAGTACCAAGTGAAGGTAAAATGGTTTAATAAAATAAGGTGCTGCTTCAATGACGCCACCATTGCCTGATATCAAAGCCAAGGTGAATTTCTAGATTGTGTGTTTTGTGCAAAGGACCCAGTCATGCTTTCTCTCTTTTTTTTTCTTTTTCATTATATTGGAATGTCAGTTTAGCTTGTGAAAATCCAGCTATTTTATTTTGCCCCTATGAGAATCTCCCTTAGCTCTATCAACGTTATTGAGAGACTTCAGAGACAGGTGGGAAGTCATTTTCAATAAATGCTCCTCTGATGCTTCTGTTGATAGAAGAGTTGAACAAAGACAGGGAGGCAATCTAAAAGAGATGTAGTCAGGGCGAGAGAGATTTGATGAAAGCTCCGTTTATACTGTGTACAAGCTGAGGCAAAAGAAAAAAATGGTCTGATTTCTAAAGCTGGTCTCCACATTCCACTACAATGGACACATTCCACAAACGGTTTGATTCTTTTGCATCTCAAAATCACTTAATGTGTTGAAAATACATATAATGGTGCTATCAGGCCATGACATTCTTATTCTGCCAGTGTCAGAGTATATCGATTGATTTATCACTGCGTTTCTACCTCCACTTCCTGCTTATGTCCATGACTGCTGCTGTGATCAGCAAGATCATGCAAGTGGAAAACATCGGTGCAAAGTCATTTCTGTTTCAGCGCACTTATCCACCAAAGGCAAAAATGAGTCACACTCATAAACCTTGTAAATCAAAGACAATAGTTTGGTGAATACAAATAAGTGGTTTGGAAAACCGGTGATGTTTTGAAACCCCATTTTCACTAGTCATTGACATGCATTTTTGTGTGTGTGTGTGTGGGGGGGGGGGCGTGTGCTCAATTATTTTTCTAACTCGCTTGTTTGTATTTCATGGCCATTTGAAATTGTGCATATTTACGGGTGTGGCCTCTTGAGTGACACCTGGACGGACCTATCAAGCCCTGTGGATGCTCTTGAACCGGGAACTTGGTTAGGCATAAGGTAAGATGGCGACGTGTGACTCGCCCACAATGAACCTCATAAAAACCTGTGGGTGACGTCACGGACTCTACGTCTATCTTTGTGTAAAGTCTATGATTTGAATCCCGGGAACAAGCACTCAGGATAGATTGTGATCCAACCTGCCAAACCTTTTATTGTGAGTGTGAGTGCATCTCCACATACAATAACTCCATGGGTGGTGCACATGACGATCCTCTTCCACCCGTCTTTACTGCGCCTCCTCACCCACACTGTTAGTAGACAGTGGTGGTCCAGAGAGTAGTTGAAGTAAAAGTGGCCTGGATAGAAAGTTGTGTACTCTGACACACAAGGTCAGCCACATTTTGTTTGTGCGTCATCCTTTCCTCTGCCTTTGTCAGCACTTGGCTTTTCAAAGACAATTTTCTCCGCTTTGATTAAAAAAAACAAGTGGGTGGCCATACAACAACAGAACGTAACTCATGACGAACAACTATCTCCGCATTTGTTGAGGTTGCTGTTTTTAGAGAATAGTTAGAGGTGGCACAGATGTGGAATAGAGAGACATTAAAGACTGGTGTGTATGTATGTATCACGATTTCAACACAAAAACCACCTTTATTTGAATGCCAAGAGGAAAAGGAGCCTATATGTCTGTATTGTATGAATTAGTGACATTTCTTAAAGGTGCAGTGTGTAAGATTGTGGACATTTTTGTCACTTCTAAAAACATTAATTACTGACATTTTCCATTCCATTTCCCTAAAATGAGCCCAGGGGTGTCCTTTATATGGAGGGCGCCATGTTTTTACAATAGTAAAAACGTAGAGTGGACGTATTTAGAGTGTAACATTTTTTGAGTTTTAATGACAACTGAAATCGACCGTAGGTTCTCCTTCATGCTCAGAAGGGTGAGGGTGACATGATGGATACAACATGCAATTTCACCTCTAGAGGTCACCTCTTAGCCTGAAAAGTATCGGTACATCTTATCTAAATTAAATAAATCAAATCTCTCATGTAAAAAAAAAAAAAAAAAAATGCAGAAATCAGCTACCAAATGGTCTCATCAGAGCGAGCGGTGATGGACCGCACAACGACACGACTCCTCCGCAGTCCTCAGTCCTTCTTGAGGCCTGATTTAAAGCCTGTTATTTCAGCGACCATAAATACTTGGATGTAGGCAGGGCAGCGTGTTTTATAGGCCGCCTGCCTCTGTTTCCGCTTACTGGGGTTTACAGGAGGCTGGGTGTCATATAAACATGATAATATTCCAGCCACACGCATAAGCATGGGGGAGAAATACTCCAAGCCTTATTTTCGTTTTATCACCGTAATGTATCACTAACAGACAGGGGCAATGATCTGCTGTGTAAATAATTGCAGTGATGTGTGGGGAAGAACACGGACACGTGAGGGATCAGTGGATGGGCATGAGATGAGGTGGATGGTCAGGAGAGAGTTGGAGTGGATCGTTACAACAAATGGCCACTTGGTGTTGATGTGGTAGATTATCTGGACGTGTTTGGACTGTGATCAATTGCTACCCCGGCCATGACCCAACGCAAACCCAAACCCCAACCCTTATTCTACCTATGTAGGTCACACAAAGCTCTTTTTCTCATCTGTACTATTTTTCAAAACTCAAATAATCCCATGTATTTTGTGTCTGAAGAAGTCAATTTAGCTGAGTTGATGGAGCATCAGACTTTTACACTGAGAATCCAGGTTTCACACCAATAATAAGACAATATAGAGTGCATCATTTAGATGGAATTAGAATTATAAAACACCTATTCTGTGATCTATAGTTGTCTATAATCACCTGAATTCACGAATTGTCATCATGACCCTCGGGTGTGGGTTGTCTCTATGGTGGCCGCCATGTTGCACCACCCACATGGCGCCTACAGCTTCGTGTACAAGAGCTAAACAATAGCTCTCATGACATGCTTGGATGCTTGGGTTACAATGCGGAACGTCGCCTCACTTAGTTCAGGGGCCAATCTGATTGCCAGTGGACCGGACCAGTAAAAATTATCCAAGCACGATTACCAATACACAATGGCAACTGCTTGACAGTGATGTGTGCAATCCCCAGGGGGCAAATTTGAAACAGCAGTTTGTTTTTATTCACTTTGTGCTTAAATGTCACCATATATCTTTACTAATCCGTATGCTGAAGTATCTGAGGTTGTTATTTTAGCTGTAATTTTTTTTTACTTAAGTTGCCAGTTGCAAGTTAGCTGCTGTGCCATATGACGTAAAAGGATATGCAAAGCCATGGTCATGTTGCTTTTTTCTTCACATGGACAGATGAGTGAGCATTCCATCACTCCTGGTTAGGATGCGGGGAGTCACTATACTGTCCAGTAAACACAGCGTGAGGGTGTGAATTACATCTGTCCTCATTGTAAGTGTCTCATTAAACCATGCTCTCTTGATTGAGAGATACATGGTGGCAAATTACGGGGGGGAGAAGTGTTTGATGAAAATGTAGTGCGTGGGACAAAAAGATAAATAATGCTCGCAACTTGAAGGTGAACACAATCCATCAGAGCTGGGTGGAAATGAATGCCGTTTGCTCGCTCTCGCAGGAGGAGCGAGACAGCCGCACACCAGACAAATCACACGCCCTCCTCAGTGACAAGAGGAATGACCTACATGGTCGATCACAGCAAAGTGACGCGCGGCCCTTAAGTGAGAGTTTTAAACTCTGTGTAGTGATAAGTCATGGAGTGTACAGTGGATGACAGCAAAGAAGATGTTAGCGTTCGGATGACATTTTTTGAAAAAGTAGTCATATGCTGATACTTTTCAGTTTCGATACATAATTTAAAAGGGGGAGCTGAATCAAAGCTGAAGTGTGTGACATCCTCTTTTTTTCAGTGACGTTGGTGATAACTAGCTGCACCAGGCTGATTTCGTATTTAAATAATACATGTCACATCTAATGAATGCTATTCGGGATGTCGCAGTGTCTGACTTCTCTCAGCGCAGAAGTGTCGTGTGGAGATGTTGTAGATTTAAATATAGATCGTGTTGAATAATGACATTCAATGATTCGGGCTAAAACATAATTGAAGTGCCGCTCAAGAGCACGTGGATTAGTAGATGGTGTTTTTCTGTTTTTTTTTCTTCAGAATCCCAGAGTTCATTAGTGCAGCCATTTTAAGGAAAAAGCGGTGCGCAACAATAGACTGCTCAAAGGCCACACACTGCATTTTAGCTGGCGCACGATCTCAGCAGGGGGAGGGCTGAAGACAGCAGCTCTCAGTGGGACTAAGCAACAGCATCAGCTATTCGGGGGCCCACTCATTAAGAATGTATTTTTGGATTCTTCGTCCTTGTCGTCCAAACTATTCCACCCTCATGCCGGGTGTGTTGTGTCATTGGATTTTCAATCAGAAAGTCATTATTTAGTGATATCATCTGACATTGCACAAACACACAACCCAATTAGCACGGTGGCGGCTCTGCGATCTTTGTAGACGCTTGTTTTTCTTTTTCTTTTTTTAGTCTCTCTAACCGGAATGTTGGAGACTAGTCGCCAAATAACCTTTCCGAGATCCTACAGGGAGAATAATTTAGTCAATATCCAATGGCACATTGCCTGTGAATGTGAGATAATGAGTTTTTGGGGGGGGTTCGTTTGTGCGCTCATTTTCATGATGTTCGTTTGAAGGCCAAGGTCTCAAAGTGAGGAAGATGAGCGCGCTATAGCTTTGTGATGGGCAGTTGTCCTACCCCTAAAATGGATCCTCCTCTGAAGCCACACGGAAATTACAGTAATGAGCCGAGTGATCTGACTGTTGGTTTGATTCCAGCTGGTGAACCTGCTCACCTGAACACTCCTAGAGTTGCGTCGACAGAGCATGGATGTGCATTTAACAATCCGTTGTTTACTGGGAACATGTTTATCTCACCTTGAGCTAAGACCTTGCAATGGATGCTGATGATGTTGGATGTAATAATTAATGTGAGAATGTCATCGAAGAGCTTCACCCTTACCCTTAGAATAACCCATGGACCTGTGGTAAATCCTTACATAGCTACACTCATAAGGTGTTCAGGTTGCCTCACTGTAAAAACATAGTAGTACAAAATGAAAATAAATAACAAATAAAACAAAACTGATGTTAACTTGAATCTTGTTCATCTCAGTGTGAGCACTGTCTGCACAATGTATTGTAATGATATCCGCTGACTAATAAAGTCAGTATCTAGTTTAACCTGGAACTTCTTATTTAAAGAAAAGTCCAAAAGTAAAAAATAAAATAAAATAAAAGTCAAACATTACCATTTTATCCATTTAGGGAAATCTGAACGCAGCCACCAGGCAGAGATATTTGACACGTTTCATGCTCTGCTCAGTTTGAGCTTCAACTTTCAGAGTCAATGAAAAAAAAAATCTGAAATACATATTTAAAAAGCAGGGCGTAAGGACTATAAAATCTGTCAGGCACTACTGTAAATCCATTAGCTCTCCCATGTCAGAGATATCCACTGACAGTCTCACTCCTCCGCCTTGGCCTGATAGATGCCACAATTACACATTTAGCGACAAGTCAGATCACATTTGATCAAGCTGCTCTGTGCTGTCAATTTTTTTAGGCTCTGTCAGTCATTTGAATAATGTTCGGGGAATTAGGGAGATGCAGTGATTTGCTGCTCACTTTTTTTCCACTCATGCGAGCAGAATGTATGAATCATTTCTCGGTTTGGAGGATAAACAAGTTTCTCATCTGTGATACTTCCATTTGGAATCAGATTTAAAATCCGAAAGCATGTGGTGCTTTAGTTAAAGCTGATAACTAGCAACACACTGTAACATTCCTGTACCACTCGGAAGATTGGACTTAAGAGTCAAACGTCTCTTTTCCCCCTTTTTATTTGTCTGTTCTCCACAACCACGGGCCGGCGCAATTCAATGTTAACATTTGCCAAGACAGATAATCAGATTAACGTGAATCATCTTCCACAGCATCATATCTATCAGACACGCTCCCACCAACACTCCTCTCCCAAACTGCCACACAAGGAGCATCAGCAGCACATGCATGAAGTTAACCCTCACTATCAATAAAACACATTAAGAGATGTTTACCAAAGCCTCATGAAATATTTTGACAATAAAGCTTCAGACAGCAAACGTGCAAAATGACTCCTGTCTCTCTCTTTGACTCTCACTCTGAGTAATTCAGCTCATTGCAACTCAGGAGGTTGACCCATCCAGCAGGGGTCACTGTGGTCTTTGGAAGAGGGATCCGGCAAATCGCTTTCTCCATCCTCTGCAAGCTGCGTATCCTCTGCCACGCACACACACACACACACACACAGACACATGCACTCAAACACACACGGATATATCTTCTGTGTGGCATCATGAGGCACCTCATACGAATTTATACATAATCCAGGGAGCTCATCTATTTTGCACGTGTTGCAACCCTGATACGAATAGCTCTGTGAATCAATAAGAGATACGCTGGCAGCAGTAGATATTTTCCCAGGAAAGTGAGGGGTATTTGCTGGGTAACAGGCTCCTTAATGGTGTTGTGTGGGGTGCTGCTGTATAGTAGGACTCTGAGGTGTGTGTTGAATTGCATATGTGTGTATGATGTGTGTGTGTGCACGCTTGTGCAATTGTAAAAACCCAGATTCCAGAGCCATTTAAATGAGCTCAAAATAAGGACTTGATATTCATACTAGTCACATACCTTCAAACTAACCTATGCAACTTGTATGTAAATACATGTGCACTTATGTATGCTTGATTTCACTTTTGTTGTGTGTAATATGTATACATCATCACAAATGTAGTTTTTTTTATTTTTATTTTTTAATCTAATTTTCCATGTCCTTGGTCCACGGATGTTAAGTGAATCAAGAGAATACAAATGATTGAACCAATAGAATCAAACCAAAGACCATTTGTTAAAACACAACATTTTCCCAGCTAACGACTGCACCATTGTTCCACATCTATCGATTTGTGCTGTATACGTGTGTGAGTGGGTGCATGTGCATCATTATCACAGCAGCCTGAATCCACCCAAACGTGGAGAGAGTACTGAGAGCCCTGGTTGGCCATCAGAATATCTCAGCGGCGCCAGGACAGAGTGTTTGTTTTTGACTTTTATGGCCAGGCTGCTGCGACACCACGTGTTCTGTAATGCTGGGGCTTTCACAGAGAGGAGAGAGACACAGACGGATCTGGAGTGTGTCTTCACTCGGACGGCTGTGTTCTCCTCCGATACCGAGAAAGGGGCAGTCGCTGGAGCTCATGCATTAGTGTTAACATGTTGGTTTTCTTGTTGTGCTCCTACACTCGTGTGAGCTCAGAAGCAAGTACATCAAGGGATAATGAAGATTGCACATGCACACATCCACGCACGTGTGTTTGCCACACTTGCAGGGTCATTTACCTCTGTACCGACAACAGCGCTGAGCACATCTGCTGAACACGCAAGGTCAGCCTGCCCTGTCCCTGAATCAGTACAACACAGGCATAATCTGTGCAATTAGCACCAACTGCCCGTCTTGTTCCGGTGCAGATCAGAAACAAATTGGCTATGGCTTCTCCTCGGTTTCCCAAGCTCTCCGTGTCTTAGTAGTCCGAATAGGTTTTACACAGCTGGTTATTAGAACAACATGTGGTGAGACCTCCTCACTGACGACCTACAGCAAAGTAACCTTGTCTGAACGCCCTGTCAGCCGGCGCTAATAGGGAGCCGCCAAAGAAGCACACAGGACACTCGAGATAGATCTGCCAAGGAGGTGATGGTGAGAGGACAGGGGAAGGAAAGGAAAAGGTAGATAAAGGACATCAAACCATAGAAAATCAATGGGGCCTTTTCTTGTTGTGTTTCTCAGGCCACGGAAATGATTCCATTAATTGGCCAATGAGCCACGTGAACCTAATCCCCAACCAAGTGCACTGCTGACACCAAGCGAGCTAGCAATGGCCAATTCTAGAGCAAGGAGACTAAACTACACACCGTGAAATGTCATGGACATCACAGCACGGAGGAGACTCACTGACACAGAAAAACCCTCACAATGAGAAATCATTAAAAACACTGAACTAATCATTCAATTTAAACCGTGTTGTAAAACATGCTTTATTCAATTTTATATTGCAAAAACGTACAATATGTTATCAACTAATATACATGTTTATATATAATATTCATTTAAATAATAATAATAATAAGCATCTTGTCATGAAATCTGAAGATGATGCTTACAACTAAGTTAAAGGTGTAGCACTAATGATTTTGTGACCTCTAGTGGCGAAGTTGCATGAGCATGAGGGAAAACCTTCTGCAGCCTTCATTTATCTTTAAAACTATAAAGACTATTGTGATTATTGCTATTGGGATGCGACATGGTGGCCTATGTAGAAAGAGCCGGCCCTGGTGTAAATATCAAGAGCTAATTGTGGGATACAGATCACACACACACACACACACACACACACACACACACACACACACACACACACACACACAGGTCAATGAGGTGATCGCAGAATCATGCACACTGGACCTTTAAATGTAAAAGTAACCTGTGTCATTGGGAAGTAGTGCAGCCATCTACACTCAGTTATTTTGAATATACAGGATCATATCTATACAACAGAACCACTCGCTGAATAAAGCATCTTCTTCAAACACACTCTTGAGGCCTTCCTTCAAAGTTCAGTGGTTAGGTAGAGCAGAGCATACGCTCACTGTCATTGACCCGCATGACTAATTCAACAACATGAAAAACGTGCTGTTTTCTAACTGCTTACACGTTATAATTGTCTGCCATGGCCTGGTTAGTACTGCAAGAAGCAGAAGAAGAACCCTCTTCTTGAGGGTTAACCTCCTCTGCTGCTGCTGCTGCTGCTGCTGCTGCTGCTGCTGCTGCTGCTGCTGCTGCTCCAGTCCAGTAGCTCCATGACACACCATCAAAAGACTGGCATTCATTTCAATACACAGATACGGCAACATGTTTTTTCTATCTCGACACAGGTTCATCTCTTTGTTTGACATGTGATGTGGAGAGGCGACATCAGCTGTGGTGAACACATGGCTGACAGATTTCCGTGACTGCGGTCAAGGATGAGGCAAATAAAACTTCATCTCATGAAGTCAAAGTAGTTTAATCCCAACTAAGAGTGAGAAAAGTACTTTCAACAGCTGTCCTGTTTTGCACCAGTTACCCACTTGCTCTCATCCTTGAATGTTTTTTTCCGATAACGTCTCGTGAAAACATGCGGCCGCTGTATAGCACTGATGCAGATTCTTGCTTTTCATCACCCTCCATTCATGTTGGGATTGTCGGTCAGGTGACACCCTCCATAAACCTCAGGAGGGGATCAGATGCTGACAGAGGTTGTATGAAGTGCAAGGGTGCAGAAGATTTCTCAGCTTACAGCGCGAGCGATACCACCGGCTCCCAAGTCGTATTTACTGTGGGATTTCAACCATCATGCCACGCAATCCGAGGGAGACGTGCCCTTCATTCACATTTCATTTGAAAGCTGTGTTGATTTCATGCCTCGGTATCAGGAGAGACAGGGTGAGGGCGGGAGAAAAGGCAGAATAAACACTGTAACTGCTCCGAACTGGTGCTTTCATGCAGAAATAGCTCTCGTTTTAAAAGGTGGGTAAAGGGTCAGAAAATGAGGTGGTGAGGGAGGCGGGAGAAAAGCCTTTAAAAGATGCTGCTTCGATCGAACCAAATGCCCGGGTGCACATCTCTCTCTCTCACACACACACACACACACACACACAAACATTAACAATGCTACACTTTCCTCAGAGCCCTTCATAATACAGCAATGCTGCAGTCTTTGCTTTTGATAAAAGCATATTTGGCATCAAGGATGTTTGACACAAATGGCACTGGTGAAGAAAAGTGAAATATGGTTTGAATATTACTTTTACTTTTCAGAGTGCTCTGTTGACTTTGGTCAGAACCATCCATCTGTTCATCCATCCATCAAACATAGCCTATGCTTTTACTGGAACCAGTCCCAAGTTTGGCAATAGGTCGAATACACCCGAGCAACCATTTAAAGTTCAATTTACAGTGTCAGTCGACCTGACCCCAACCTGTCTGCATGTCATTGAATTCTGTGAGGGAGCTGGAGAAATCCATTAAGAGTGAACACTTAATAATCCAAACGCAACAGCCAAATAGCCTAAATCTACCACTATTAGCTTCAAATGCACGCATGAAACCAGCGGGCGATGTCACGGATGCTACCTCCATCTTCATCGACAGTCTATGGATTCAATTGGGCGTCAAACTTTCTGTTTAATTCACTGAGTGATCGATTCATCACAGATAAAACATACCGTGTCTTCAATGGCAGAGGAAAAAGACAATATGCCTAAAGCTAGTGATATGCATCGATATAATAATGTGTACCAGAAATCTGAATGACTCGAATGACTAGTCGTTCTCGCTTAAATTTCATGAACGCATTCAGAAGCTATGCAACTCAAGCATGAGCATATGAACGGAGAGGATTTACTCTCGGAGGTGGAGAAAATGGTGAGACAAGGGAGGGAAGGGACTGATAAGGCGTATGAGCTTGACATGCGATCGTATTCCTCCTGGTGCCTCCCATTTTGAGAGGTGAGCAAGGGATGAGGGAGATTAGCCACCAGGCTCCTTCTCCCTATCAACCGTAACCAGGACCCTACTGAAGTGGAGATGCATACCCACACACAATTAGCCAGTCGCTGCACTCGGGGTAATAATTAGGCATGATTTTTTTTTTCTTTTTTCTTCTAGTCCTTTGTATTGAAAAGCCTCTCCGTGCTCTGTTTGAGTCCTCCACACTGGGTTGTTGTGACTCGGAGAGATAATGTAATTACATACAACAAGATCAAACTGACCCTCCGAGTTAAAAATTGCAGTGACATGTCCTGACCTGTCCAAACACGCTACAACAGGGTAATTATCTGTGTGATTATTCTACTTTAGCTTACTTTATTTTTTGCTGAAAACAAATTACAGGCGGAGAACGGGGCCATGCAATCCCGCCCCCCCCCCCCCCCCCCCCCCCCCCCCCCCCCCCCCCCCCAACCCCACCCCGCCCCCCAACCGGCCCCTCCGCCTGTGTC